>JFFI01002405.1:0-22509 GCA_001563125.1 Colletotrichum salicis
AGAACATGTACATCGCCCTGAAGAAGGACTACCCTTCCTTCTCCCCGCCCCCCAACAAGGGCGGCCTCCTGACCCCCTGGGCCGACCGCGGCGTCCTCCTCCTCAACACGTGCCTGACGGTGCGGGCCCACGAGGCAAACTCCCACGCCAACCGCGGCTGGGAGCGCTTCACGCAAAAGGTGATTGACCTCGTCGCCGCCAAGCGCTCGCGCGGCGTCGTCTTTGTGGCGTGGGGCACACCCGCGGGAAAACGTGTCGTCAAAGTCGACGCCAAGAAGCACCTCGTCCTCAAGAGCGTGCACCCGAGCCCGCTCAGCGCGTCGAGGGGGTTCTTTGACTGCGGGCACTTTAAAAAGGCGAATGAGTGGCTCGTTACCCGGTACGGCGCCGGCGCCGAGATTGATTGGGACCTGAGCGGGGTGACGAAGAAGGTCAAGGCCAAGGTTGTGCCGCTGGCGGAGACCAAGGCTGCCAAGGCGGTTGACGTTGACATTGACGAGGACGAGGAGGCCGAGATGGCTGCGGCTGCGGCTGAGGCTGAGAAGGAGAATGAAAAGGCCAAGGCTTCGCCCGAAGGGTCTACTGAGGAAGATGACGAGGAGTAATGAGGACTCAACGAACAAAAACGGTACGACGGTGACGGGCTACGTACGGGCAAAGGCGGGCGTTTGGTACAACTGTTGGGTTGGGAAATGAATATGAGGGGGGAAAAAACGCCGCTTGACTTTCGAGCCTATCTTCTAGGGAAAAAAAAAAAAAGAAGGTTTGAACGATTTGACGAGAAACATTGTACACTGGGGGCACTAGATGATACAGCCTGATACAGGTACATGAGGGACCCACGCTTTAGATGCGAGCATGCTGGGTCAGACGATGGAAATTTAGTTATATGGAATTAGGGACTTTGTGCTGCAACAGACATTAATGCAGACGATGGAGAGCGTTTTGAGTCCCCTCTAAAGTGTGCATGTGCTTTCTCCTAGATTTGTGAAAAGATGAGCGGTGCTCGAAAATGTAGTCGAAGCGAAGTCGAAACTACCAAACAGATGATGAGCCTACAACGGAATTTTGGTGGTTTCCTAACATTGCGTGCAGATGCACATCTCTTGGAATTGAAAGCTTTCATAGTCCGATGCTCGAGCATGGAAGCAACCAGGACTTGGCTTTCGTTGCAGTCCAACGTAGACCACGACAGACTTTACGGCCAGTGTTGAGCCGGCTAAGTTCCTTTGACTTGACACCTCGTAGTTGTCCAGGAAAAAAGAAAACGTGTATCCGTACGGAAACATGTTTTCGTACGAAAACATGAAAACATGCATGTAAGCACAAAAACAGGCAACAAAACTTAAAAACACCAAGAAAACATAACACAAAAGAAACACTAACAAAACGTAACCCAAAAGCATGGAAATGCATGAGAAACCATTGAAACGTCCTAGAGATTATTTCCATCATCAAGAAAGCAGCCAAGAAAACATGTTTCCCCTAGAAAAAACTTGAACATGTCAAAAAAGGAAACGGGTGTTTTCGTACGGAAACGTGAGGACATGTTGAGGAAACATGCCTCTAAGCACACAATACATAGCAGGAAGACATGAAAATATACAACCCAGCATGAAGAATCTCTTAGAAAGCATAGAAACACTCAAGAAAACAGCCGAGAAAACACAAAAACACATTCCAACAACGCGTTTTAAGGAAACATGGACGCACGTTAAGAAAACATGCCTCTAAGCAACAAAACATGCAGTAAAGCATAAAAACATCCTTGAAAACAATACAAACACGCAAGAGGATAGCCAAGAAAACATGAGAACATGGGAACATGGAAACATGAAAACGTACTAGCAACGTGGGAGGGCGAGCCACGAGCCCCTGGCCACACGTTCAATAACACACAACAAGCATCAGACCGGGTCTAAGTCCAATTTTAGGGAGTTTCTTCGCTACTTACTCACTCCCATTCGAATATCTTGACAAAAAGCAACTCGAACACTCATATACTACAAGATAAGTGCGTGTCACGGTAAGGTTCTTGTGGTTAAATTGTCAAACAATGATTGGCTCCTCGTTGCAGAAAGCAGAAGCTCACTTGGTCACTCGATATTGATTCAGATCCAGGCTTAAAAGCTCTGTTATTTGTGGCATATATACGGTTTTTGTATGTACATTGAATTGAAAAAAAGATATGTTCAAGAAAAATGGCACAGAAGACGAAGAGTGACAGCAAAGCACTGAGCTGCGGCAGCCCAAAGTTCAAAGCGTCGTCAAACCTTCAATGTTCTCCCACAGCCCTCGGGTGGATATTGCCGTCCTACCCGTCTAAGCCAGAAGCTCAACAGCGTCAAAGCTGACACCAGCGCTGAGGTACTTCTCGCCGGTGCTGCCACTAATGACATTGATGGTGAGGATCTGCCACTCGCTCGTGCTCTGGATCCAGGCGGTCTGCGGCACAGCAAAGGTCAGCTTGACGTTGTTGCCGCGGTAGGTGCCGACGGTCAGCGAGCGGGTGCTAGCCTGGTTGGTGGCCGCGGGGAGAGCCGAGGCCCACGAGTTGACGTTGATGGCCGGGCGGCCGCCGATGTAGCCCTCGGTGATGCCGATGCGGACAGTGTGGCCGGCGGCGAGCTGGGCGGTGGTGAGCTTAAAGTAGACGAGGTAGCCGCTGTTGACCTCCTGTAAGGTAGGAACACATGTTTTGTTAGTACATACGCTTCAGTGAGACGCCTGAGAGTGTTGGCGGGCAGTGACTACTGACCTTCCACATGTAACCGGGGAAGCGGTTGGCGCTATGGGTGCCGACGATGAAGTTGCCCGCGTTCCAGGTGGAGATGCGGGTGTCGGAGGGGTGCATGTAAGTGGGTTTCATGGGGGTATCCTCAAAGTTCAAGAAGCCCTTGGGGGTTCCATCTATGCTACAAGTCAGCTGTTGCTCTCTTCATCTGTTCAAAGCTTGGATAGGGAATATGACTGACCCCACTCGCCGATGCGCCAGATAACAGCGTCATCCTGGGGGTCTACACAGGTGATGGTGTTGACGGCAGTGCCGGCGCCAGCCTTGATGGTGATGGAGGACGTGGCGACCTCGAGCTCGTCCTTGTAGACGGTCAGGGTGTAGGTGCCGGGGATGATCTTAGTAATGGACCAGGCGCCGCCGGAGCCGGCGGTGCCCCAGTACTGGGCGGCGGAGTTGGACAGCCCGACGACGTACGTCTTGCCGGACTTCATGTTCGAGAGACCGACGCCGGAAGCGTAGCCGCGGCCAGAGGCGGGAACCCAGCCATCGAGCTAGATTCGAGTCAGATTAAGTATGCTACGTGGTGTTGAATAGGGGAAAGTCGCTTACACCAAGGTCATCGAACCAGGACCAGTCGGCCTTGCGGGCAAAAAGATTGCTGTTGGGGTCCTCGCCGGCGGTGAAAGCGAGGACGGAGGGTCCTTGGAGACCGGTGCGCATGGGATCGGTGTGGCCCATGTTGTAGTAGTAGATGTCGTACAAGTCCTCACCAGTCGGGTCCGCGCGACGGACGAGAGACCGGAAGAAGGGACCGCCGCTGGCCTTTTCGTGGTTGCTTCTGATCATGAACAGACCGACGCCGGTCTTCTTGCGGCCGACGTAGTCGACTATCGGGGGTCAGTATTGTTACACAAGGTTCGCATAGGGGAGGGACGCCTACAGTCCATAACTCTGCTAACTGTTAGTCAAATTCTCAGAGGATGAGAGATTACGTTTACGTACCGGCCGTAGTTGGAGCCTTGGTAGTGCTTGCTCTTGGTCAAGCCAGCGCTGTTGACGTTGATGTCCTGGGCCTCGATGATGGTGCTGCTGGCATCATAGAAGTCCTTTTTTGTACTTTGTCAGTTGCCTATCATGGCACATCAATAGATTGGAGGGTACATACACTCTCGGTAGAGTCGTGGGAGAAGATTCCGCCCGGGATGCGAACGATGTAGCGCATGGCCGAGACTGAGTCGTCTGCCTTGTTCGTGAAGAGGTACACATTGTTGTTTCCGTAGCGGACGAAGATCCAGTGCTTGAGAGTCTGTGGATGTTTGTCAGGATATGATCCTTCGAGGTTATGGTGGGAGGGAAGACGTACGCCGTGAACGACCGAGACCTTGATGACATTGCTGTAGCTTGTGATGCTGACCGTGCTGGTACCGAGTCCTTTTGATCATGTCAGTCCTGTTCAATGCCACCAGGGAAGAATGCAACCCGTAAACCAACCTGATTCAACGTGGGTGTTCTTGCCGCCCCAGCCGTTATACTCGACGCCCTTGTACTTGAGCGACGAGATGTCACCGCAGCACTTGGTCACCTTGATGACGAGGTCAGAGCCGCTGTCAATGACATACTCCGAGCCGTTGTCAGTCCAGCCCCAGGCCGCGAAGACCGCCGGCAGGAAGAAGAGCGAGCACAGGAACGAAAGGAACAGCATGGTTGCTGTTTGGTGTCTCACTGTGTTTTACAGAAAACTCGCAGCAGCAGTGCGAGTCTTGGCAGTAAAAAAGGAATGACAGAGGGAATCGGAGAGGACGAACAGACGCGCAGAGCTTCCCTTCCTCTTTTCCTTGGAGAGGGCGGGAAATCAGGGAGCCCGTCTCATTATATTGGCAAACCTGAAGCCCTGGCCTTCCATCCTCCCTCCTTTCTTTCCGCTCCGCTCCCGAGACCAAAGTCCATACGGTAAACCAGCCCCAAAAGGAACTCAGACATTCCCGTCCCGGCCGACAGAATCGTGCTGCGGAATTTCCCTTGACAAACCGCCCTCCCCCCCCTCTCAAGCTTAATCACTTGAAGGAACCTCTATGGTGGGAATAGATTGAGGGTTGCGATGTAAGCGGAGGAGGGCGCGTGCTCAAGCTGGTCCCCCCCATGTCCTCCATCCAGGACCATGGGCCCCTCGGCGGTCATGGCCCTACCGGGCGCTTCGTCCGTGATCCTGAAGTCCCACTCATTATATCCGGGCATTGAACCCCCCCCCCGGCCGGACAGGAATCCTCCGGTTGGGAAGAAAAAGGTTCTTCTTTTCTGCCCGCCGTCCACGCAAGTACCCTCCCACGTGCGGCGTGCTTCCCAATTGTCTGCCCCTTTTGCATCACCGGGCTGACAATATGGTGGTCGTTCGGAGGGGGTTGAATCGTGGAACAAAATCGGCCGGGGGATTTGAGTGGGCAGCTTCCCACGGGTTGGTGCCACTGGTGGAAATGCGCGTAAAGCACCACTGACAGCTGCAAACCCCCCTCCCCCCTCAGTCATCGGAATAGTCGGCCCTCTTGGTATCCTTGTTGACTCTCACTCGAGGTGACATTCGCGATATTGCTTTATTAGCATGGCCTTGTTGCATAACCCACACCGCAATCTTCTTTGGCTTTGCGCTTCTTTGCACCGCCTTACGGTAGTCGTTGTCCTCATGGCGTCCTTGGCACAAGGCATCGTCAAATGCATCGGGTTGAATGTTGCATTCACATGCCGATCCCGAGGCTTGACTTTCGAGCTGCCGGCTTCCAAACACCTCGCTGACAACCTGATAGGCGCCCTCTTGCGGCATAGGCCGTTGATCGCGTTGTCAGTCTGATTGGCAGGGATGCTAGTATATACGCGCAACCTTCGCAACACTGGCGACTTGGGTTTACCGTTTAACCCATTTCTCGAGTACCGACAGAGCCATCAACTCCTCTCCCCCACCAAAGACCAAAGAAAAAGGATCACGTACATATTACACATTGTGCCCACCTACTTCGTAACCAAGCTCGATTCATACCGACTGCCTAATCAGAACCTCGGAGCTGCCCGCCAGAGAGATGCAAAGTCAGGAAAGATCGTACCAAAAAGCACCGAGAACGAGAGGGTTTCGTGTGCGAGACTGCAAGAGGAAAGTCCGGATCGGCACAAGGGTCTTGGTGGGCCTCGACGACTCACGAGGAACACATGGTGACATGGTAAAAATGGCGCCCACTCCGCTATCGTGCTTTCAAGTCCCGAAAGAGAACCACGGGATGGGCAGGTTATTGCAGCAATTCTTGTATGCGCCCACAAAACCTTCTTGGCTATTAAATGGGGTTCGCTAGGGTAGAACGTTTTACCCAGTCTTTAAACTCAGTATAGCAGGACGTTCACTATTGATGTGTCCTTGCCGAAACAACCTTGGGCGACTTTTGTTCTAGGTGAATTTGGGGCTACTCGACGCAATTCAGTTCATCCAACTCTGAACAAGATAATGCCAATATGCCTAATAAGATGGATTCATGCTTAGTAGTCAAGAAGAGCATATCGATGTTTTGCTGAACCCTCACAAAAACCAATTGCGCCATAACAGTCTGGCCATCGCCAATCGAGAGCCATGCCTTCATAATTATACCTGGATGCTCAATCTGCTTGAATAGGCAAAGCCTGCGTTTCAGAAGCAAATCCCCGGTCCTCAAAAAGTCTGGAGCGCCCGCTCCGCGAGCGCGGAGCCAACCTATCTAGGGGTGCTAAATACCTACCTGCATTCAAGACGACGTCGGAGACTGTAAAATTCTCAATTCGAAAGACCTAAGAAATGAGCACAAGGTATGCGAGACCAAGGTGATGGAACCCAAGAGTTCGTACAAAAGCCCAAAGAAGCGCCGCCGCCCCCTTTCCGCCCCGATCAGTCCCGGAAGCCCGCCACCGCGTTTAGTACGGTCCCCACCGGCCCCGCACCTCCGCGAACAATATCTTCCGGAGTGCGGTAGTCGGCCTGGCCTGTGCACAGAAAATGTCTACAAGGCATTCCCTTGTGAGAGCCTATAATCTGGAAACTCATGACAAAGAAAAGTCAATGATAGACTACTTACTACCTGAAAGTCTACTAAGTGATGCAATATCCTAAACGCTCAGACTATGAACTAGTCCCGGCATCGCATACAGGCAGAGCACACTGGCGTCTTGAAAGCATGCACTGAGCGTCCTTCCAGATCGAGAACCGGCTCACGTTGGTGATATCACCGTGGACCCGGCATTGCTCGCCATTCAAAAGTCTCGTTCATTCATAAAATTTGTACATGCCTAGTGCACAGAAGATACAACCCAAGTCTATCTATCCATCAATCGGACACCTGTACTCCCTCGCGTGCGTCTCCGCTCGGGTTTTACCCTCAACCTCTGGCCGGGACTGGTACGCGTCCAGGCAGCTCTGGTGATAAATATGCCTGCAAGCCAACACAACCAACGGCCCCAGCGGCTGCTCTCTCGGTTTCGCCACAACTTCGCTCTGTCCCTCGGCGCCTTCTTCCGGCGCTGCCTCGTCCGCCTCTACATGGGAGTCTGACGCCACAGGCGCGGCCTTACCCTTCCCTTTGGAGTCTGATGCGGCCTGCGATACGTCGCTGCCGCTTCCAGCCTTCCCCTTCTCTCCAGCAACAGCCAAGGCTTTCCTTTCTGCTTTCCATTCTTCTTCCCGCGCTTGCTTCTCCTCCCAAGCCTCGAAGACATTTCCCGACACACCAGGGCCCCAGATCCGGCGGCCACAAGCTTCGCATGTCGAGCCCCTGGGTCGCCAGCCGCGTTGACGAAGGTCCACGGCTTGCTTGACATTGACAAACAGGCTTCGCTCAAGAAGTCGGTTGGAAAGCCGAAGTATTGATTCTTCGTAGGCGTAGGCTGAGAAGATTGATGCCAGGACGGAGCGTAAATCTGCGAGGTTAGGTGATGAGGCCGCGGCTCTAGTAAGGAAAGCTCGTAGGATTCGGAGGAATGACAAATTGCTTCCAGCATTGGTAAGAAGTCTCCCTCCACCTTGACCTCCTGCAGGGCTAGAAGTCGTTGTCAGGAGAGCCGTAAAAGTGTGTTGAACAAGAGATCGTAAGAGAGCCAAAAGCTTGTCCTTGTCAAGACCGTCAAGCCCATCATGAGTGTCATGAGGAAGAGTACCATTCTCAGTGGTGCTTGTAGTCTCAATGATGGACGATATCTGCCGGGTTGTCTGCACAGCTGCGTCGATCAGGTTGAGCCAAAGCTCTTCATCTGGTGACAAAACCTCTGAAGTTGAGGACTTTGTCTTCTTTTGAACGCCGTTCGCTTTTCTTGAAGACTTGGTCTGACCTTGACAAAGCCAGATGCCCACATGCACGTACTTCTGCAGTGCCCGTAGGATTTCTTCAGCCCCTGACTGCAAGTCATCAGCCTTGTCATTATTTTGAGCGCCCGTCAGGACACCTTGCAGGGCCGACTCGAGCGTGCCGAGGTGCTTGACAAGTCTGTCCATAGCATCCTTGACCTGGCCCTCGCGAGCCATGAGCACAACGGCAGCATCGATGACACCTGTCTCTTCCATGGTGGGAAGCAAAGCATCCAGTCTCAGGTTCACGGATTGAACCAAGCCAATGTAGTCGGACACATGAGCAGGGTCAAATCTGCACATGAGCTGTACATAGCGTTCAATCAGAGCTCGGTCGGGGTTCGATGGGGATTCCCCATCGCGCTTTTCTGGCTCGAGCAACGTTCTGAGGTAAAAGAATTGCAGCCCCAAAGAGTCTTCGGCAGAGTCCAGAACATGCTGGTGGATGTCTGCGGGCTGCCCTGATAAAGATTTCGCGGCTTCGACAGGATTTGTCTCGATGAGCGCCCTGGCGTTATTCTTGATTGCGTCAAGGACTTCTTGAACCTGGCGGCGGTTCAGACCACTATGTGGCCGGAGACAATCCCCGATACATTCAAAGACGGCGTCCCGGTCAGCGGGGTCTTCGAAATAAGTCTGGACTAGCTTGCCATACTGTTTATCAACCTTGTATTGCCTCTTTAAAATCCGGTAGAAACCGGCCTTCTTGAACATCGGTATGAGCGTGTTCGCATCGGGCGGTTGATAAATCGAGAGGAGGTATTCGGCGCTGAGCTGTGCATCTTCGGCAAGATCTGTTCCGGGGTAGTTGCACAGTCCGGTTAGAACCTTCGTAAGAGTTGAACCCGGGAAGAGCAAGTATTGAGGGAACTTTGGCAGGTTCCGAGCGATGAACATATCGAGGTAGATCGTGTCCTCGGCTGCGAAGTCCGCTGGGTTCATGATCTCCAGAAGTATGGATACGATGTACTGACGGTCGACCGTACGGCCAAAGATTTGCTCTTCAGGCACGTCGCCCCTGATGCCACCGTTAACTTGCTTGTCCGGCGAATCGTTCAAAAACGAATCCTCAAAAGCCTCGTTCACCGCACTCAAGAAACTTGGGGCATCAAACTTCAGTATCAGTCTGAGATACGGGAAGGACGGCTCTGTGTGCTGGTCTGGCCGCGTAAGGAAGCGTCGGTCGCTGCCTTTGGGCCATGTGACACTGTTTCCTGAGAACAGAAACCAGTAAATTTCAGCTTTAGCTTTTGAGGCAGTGGCGTCGTCCATGATCTCGCCGGTAGGATATACTCTGCCCGTCAATGTGTAAGAGAGGTAGGGGAACATTTTCAACGCGTTCACGCCGTAAATCTCGTCTTCCATATTTCCGGAAGACATATAGTCGCCATTGCTCATGAGAGGCACCAGCAACGTTAGTAAGTCGATCAAAGGTGTGATGTAGTCGCTCAATGCCTGGTTCCAGACATATATCAGCGCATCGTAGAGGCTGTGCTGCTTGCATAGTAGTGTGATCTGGTCCAGGTCTAGCGTCATAGTGTCCATGTGAACGATAATCTCCTCGAGACGACTCTCCCATCCTTTGGTGACGTAGTATGTCACCACGGCCTTCACAACAGCAGGTGGTACGATGGTGATGTTCTTTTCGAGAATATAGGGCTCCATGATTTCGAAGAAGATGCCCTCCACGCCGGCGTCCTCGTACCACTCGTACATCTCTTCGAAGAGGAAATCGACGTCGCCCACATTATGACAGGCAGTAAAGCACGTCTCACATAGCTCCCGCACATGGTTGTCGTCGGCTGCTGATTTGTCCTTTTGCCGCTGTGTGAATGCGTATTTGAGTGACGCTTTCATAATTTCCATGAGCTTGTCGCGAACCATCGAGTGCCGTAGTGAGGTGTCTTCAGGTAACCCAATCGTAAGCTTGTCTGCATCACCAGTGTAGTACGATGTGCCAAGCTGTATTGCGCCGACATAATCACCATTCTCCATAAGAGCAATGATTCGATCAGCCCAGTTCGATAGCGACCCGATGGAGACATCGTTGAACCCAAGCAAGAATATCTTGCCCTTGTACGTCTTTAAGCTCATGTAAAACGCGTCAGCCACAACACCATGCATAGACGTATCGTCCTCGTCCAGCTGCTCCACTAGGGTGTGTAGTTGCTTTGAAAAGAGGTCGGCATGGTATATGAACTTGTTGATCAAATCGAAGCCTTCCGTCTGTCGCATTGTTCGGTCCTCAAGCACAATCAAGCGCTGTGAGATTGTCAGGACAGTGAGTACCGAGCGACTGAGCCACTGCACCGCGACAATGGCCTCTTCGCACTTCCACCTGTTCCGTGCCTTAAACTTGAGCGTTGGTGGTTTGTCCTTGTTCTCGGCCGGTACCTCGTCAACGTCTAGAACAGTCAAGACATTGGACCAGCAGTACACCAGTTTGACTTTGGAAATATCGCTTCCTGTGACTGCATCCGGCACCTTAAGCTTCACAGCGGGGAACCACGCCAGGCAGCCGGTCATGGCGCTATGGTGAGCGACGTCCTTCGGCCTCGCAGACTTGTGTTGGGTTTGCGCAACGGGCGTCGTGGACACGATGACCAGTAGATAAGGCGTGAGCATTGCCGTGAGGCCCATAGTGTCTGTTGCGCGCTCAGTGTTGCCAAGGGGCAAGGGAGTGAATGCCAGGACCGTGCTAGGCTTGAGAGGCTTGCCGGTTGGAGGAGCAGCGTTTGGATATCTTCCTAGTATCCTCGTCGTCTTCACGGTTCGGCCAAGAGATCCTGTACCTCTCGTTGCCAGATGCGAGAACGCCATGCCACGGTCGTCCGCCGACACCAGCGCGGTGTGCCTTGTTCCGAGGAAGCCGAGATGGGTCACGGCAACCCCTGGCAGGTGTCCATCCACGGTCCGGTTCTGCAGTTGCGACTGTTCGAGGTGCGGTATGGAAAGGAACGGTCTGGATGCTCGGTTCGCCTCCCAAGTGAAGATGTTTCCGTTCGCATGGCCTCCGGCAATCGTGGTGTGGTCGGCCGAAACTGCAATGGCGGTGATGGCGCCTGACTCGACCGCCTTGGTCCCAGGGCCGATAATGGTCTTCAAGACCTGGTTGTAATCAAACATTAATATTATACCCTTCGTGGTCCCCAGAACAATCGAGGCGGAGACAGCAATGCATGTCGGGGCGCCAAAGTTGCGCTTGCCAGCCTCGGAGAAGGCCTGGCCGTTGAGTTTCTTCAACCTCGTCCATCGTACAACTTCCCATGGCGGAGATGGGGTGTCGGTATCGTCGCGGTCTAGTAGATTTGAACTAAGGGAAGCGGAGCGACTGTGGCCGGTGAGAAAGCCGGGGGAGGAGGACCGCGGGCTGTGAATGAAGCTTGCAGAGGAGATACGGGACTGGAAGCGGCGGTCGAAGGGTCGGAATGAAGGGGTGGGACTGCTGAGGCCGGGTCGGGAGGCCACAGAGGGGAGGACGCTACTGCTCGGAGACGAGATCACGGAGCCCTGGACACACAAGGTCAGTTGGGGCGCATTCGGATGCTGCGAAGTTGTACTTGCCTGAATCGAAGGGGAATCGTCAGGAACCGACATTAGGGAATCAATCGGACTCCCAACCCTCTTGGGAACGGCATCTACGGAGCCTTCGTCGGACACATTGTCGGCTTGCTCGCGCAAAATCTCCCTGTATCGATTCGGAAGTGCGCCACTCTCGGTCGCTGGTGGTGTGCTGCTGGACGTCTGGGTTTCATCGTCCAGAAGGCCGACGATGCCATCTTCCTCCCTCTCGGCTTTCACGGTCTCTTCATCACTGGAAGCTTGTATGTCCTCGGAGGACCGGTCGTCTTGATCTGCCATTGTGTCTCCAGGTCCATCATCTCTCTCCTTCGATGGTGGGGTCATCAATGGCGGTTCATCAGGCACATCGCTTGCGGTCGCAGGTTAGAGAGTTCGTTTTGGATTCGGAAGCTTGATAAGTGCTTTGGGGAAGGGAGGATTGGTAGAAGAAATTGGTTCAACTAGGCTCGGAGCTGAAGATGACAAAAGCTCATGAATGGAGTTGTGTTCTATGGCGATGCGATCCCACTATCCCAGCTCCTATCAGACGAAGATGAGCTGTTGATCAATGGTTGTTTCGTTGTCTTCTGAAAGAGGCGCATTACGCAGCTTGGACACCACAGCCCACACTAACCGGGCACCTTGCAGTTCCAGGTTCTAGGTTCCTGCCGCCTGGAGCTCCAACACGGACCGGGGTTTCTCCGGCGGGCCGTAAACTACGCTACCTTTATCAGCTAACGGATAGGTACGGACAGGCAGGTACCTCATGCTCGCCGTGGTGGATCTTCAAAGTTACATCACAGCGCAGGTTCGCTCTGCTCCTAAGGAGCATCCACTTCCCCAGACTCCCATTGCGACGACTTGTTTACTCCCAACACAACCCATACCGGAGAAGAACCGCAGGCCAGAAGCTTCACCACTTCCAGTTCGCAAATAAAAACCCTTCATCATGTCTTCAATTGGCCCACAAATGCCACCGCATCTCACAAAGAGAAAGCGCACTCCGGATGACCAAGGCGCAGACTCACCACCAACAAAGCACACGCGCAACAACACCGACGAAATCGACCTCGACGACGATTCCGACGACGCCTACGGGCCGACCGCGCCAAGCGCGCCGGCAGCACCTAAGAATTCCACCCCATTATCGAAGCCCTCTATCGGGCCAACCCTCCCACCACCAAACCCAACAAACTCGAGCGAAATCCCCCTCGATGATTCCGACTTCGAAGACGGCTACGGCCCAACAGCACCTCGCGCATCAGCATCAAACCAAGAAGCCCCCAAGACCAAGCCCTCAATAGGCCCAACTCTCCCCCCAAAACAAGCCATAGGTCCCGCCATGCCACCACCAGACCATCGCCCCTCCGCCCCAGACTCGGACTCGGACTCAGACGACGATGACTACGGCCCAGCCCTCCCCTCCTCAACGACATCCGTCCAACGAACCCAAGCCGCCGCCGCCGCAGCAGCAGCAGCAACAGCATCCCAAGGCCCCACGGCACCCCAGCGCGACGACTGGATGCTCGCGCCGCCCACACAGTCAGGCTACCAAGAACGCGACCCAACAAAACTCAAGAACCGCAAATTCGCCAGCGGGAAATCCTCCGCCGCTGCGGGAGGCGGAGGCGGAGGCATCAGCAGCATATGGACCGAAACCCCAGAACAAAAGCGTAAACGCCTCGAGGACGCGGTCCTCGGCCGCGGTGATCCGACACAAGCGGGCAACGAAAAGAACCAGCAGCCGCGTCGGACCAAGGAGGAAGTGGAACGGGAGCGACGCATCAGCGAGAACATCGCCAGTGCGCGGGGCAAAAGCATGTACGAGGAGCATCAGCAGAATAAGAAACACGGCGGGAAGCCTGCTGAGGAGGAGGAAGATGACCCGAGTAAGAGGGCTTTCGACAGAGAAAAGGACATGTCCCTGGGAGGCAAGATTGGGACAGCGCAAAGGAGAGAGCTGCTCAACAAAGCCAAAGACTTTGGTGGCCGTTTCCAGAAGGGATCATATCTTTGATTATGGTCTTCCAGCATATACGAAAAAACTCACATTATAGTTTCTGGGTCTTGCTATCGACAGGCAAACAGGGATATTCCAACTGAGCCTCAGTACCTCAAAGTGGCTCTAACACCCTTTTCGAGGCGATGCATTTGTCACTATTGAATAATCCATTTCATCCGACATCTTTTCAACAATATCCCAATGTATGCCACGGGCTTAAATCTATAACGTCACGTGTATTCACAGGCACATCACATGTTATGGTCAACGAGCGAGTTGGTACGTTAACTTTGATTGTCATTATTCCGTGACGAGTGGTGCCTTTGTCGCCGCAACTCCGCCGCTCCCCTTGTAATTCCAGAGAAACCAAACCAAAACAGGTCACCCTGTGCCGGTAATGCAAACCTGCCTCTGCCGCAGCGCGGCCTGATCCACCACCCTCCTCGTTGGCCCATGTGGCCTAATCCCGCTGCGTCTGTATGTAAAGTATGGGTATGAAAAGCGGCGTCGTGTTGCATATATAATGCAGAAAAACATCGCAGGTCTATGCTGAGATCTGCAAATTGGTCTCGGGGGTATGATGTACATGAGTAGCACAACAATAAAAACAAAATCGCGTTCGCCTTAGTAGGTGATACAATCATCTGGAAGATGGTCACCGTGCCTCAGTCATGGCGGTGGTGGTGCTTGCGGTTGGTGCAGTCTGCGTACCAGCCTCCAATTGGGACGGTGTGACATTAGCACCAGTTGTCGTCGGGGATGGCGTTTGCTGATCGCTGCCGCGTCGGAGGGGGTTGCGGAAGGCAGGCAGCCTAATGTTGGAGAGGAGTCCACGAGATTCCTGGTTCTCCGCAGTAGTAGGCGAGGCTTGCGAAGTGTTTTGGTTTGAAGCAGGCGCAGCCTGTTGACGAGTACGACGGCGGTCCGATCGGTTGTTGCCCTGACGGTTGCCGTTGTTTCGTCCTCCCAGGCCAAATCGTGCGCCGCTCAAGTTATACCAGGCAGCCGGAGGAGCATTAGGCATGTTGGTACGAGACGCCGTGCGAGCCATATCGCCTGTGGCGTTAGGGTCTCCTTCGCCAGGGGTTGGTCGGGGCTTGGGGGTGTAGTAGTCGGCCTTGCACAAGGGGCAGCAAGCCCTTCTGCTGGTGAGCCAAGGATCGACACAAACAGCGTGGAAAGCGTGACCACATGTGAGTCCGCGAATATCATCGTCATCCTCGAGTGTGTCAATGCAGATAGCACAAGTGTCACCACTGGTGGCCATCAACTCAGGGGGGACAGCGGCATTGATGTGTTCGTCGTCTTCGTCCTCCTCCTCACTGTGAACACGCTGAAGATGAGTGGCAGAAGTCGGGGTGGTCTGAGTAGCATCGGCGTTGGCAGTCGCGGTCGAGGTGTCTCCATCTTTCTTCGCCGCATTTTCGGCAGGTTTCTCGACAAGGCCTTTGTTCCCGGCAGCGGTAGCGGGGCGATCTTCGATCGACTCACGCTCCTTTGAGGGCAGCTCAGGTACAATTCCATCAACAGATCGGAGACTGTTTGCCCGACTAGGCGGCGCAGAGACACCTCCGGCGGTAGGCAGGCCCTCTCGTGCACGCTCAGATACCCACGTCTTGTACTTGGTCATGGGGAATTTATCGTTGACCTCATCCATCGTCATCAACTTCTTTTCGCGGCGCCGGCGATGCGGGCGAGGCATGTTCTCCAAGTTGATGGGCTCGCCATCTTCGTTGAGACGCATAGCGCGATTACGAGCATTGTACCGGAAGCAGTACTTGACGCCAACGATGATCCTAGAGACGGAGTTAGATGAATATTGCACGAGAAAAGTCAAGTCTCAAGCAGGCTAACCATAAGTTCGTAAAGACTACTCCAAAGCCCAGGGCGACGAAGAAGAGCAGAGGAGAGCTCGTTGAACCGCCGCCGCCGCCGCCGCCTCCTCCTCCATTGCCCGAATTGCCGGTAGGCGTCGGGTTGTCGGTCGTCGTTGGAATTGCACTCGTGGCATCATTGAGAGTCGACGTAGGGTCGGTACTGGATGATGCGAACGATGTGGCGGAGCCCGAAGCCGAAGAGAGAACCTGCCGCACCACGAGGTGGGAGACCTCGACGAGCACCTGGTCGATGGCAGGCATTTTGACGGCGACCTAAATGTCGGAATCTAAGTCCTGGCCGTTGAAAAGTCGAACACCGTTGGGAGGTGATGCCGAAAGAAAACTCACGGTCGGGAGAGAGTCGAGTTCATGGAGTTGAGAGATGGGTGTGGTCAGGTAGAAGGACTGCCTTGATTTGAAACCGGGAAGCCGAAAACAGCGATAGTGGACGGAAATGGTCGACCTGAACCCCCCGTTCGCATGCGGCGTGCAATCGATACAATCCGATGCAGTAAAGAAGAGTCCCTCTCTGGATATATTTCTTCCGTCTGAATACCAGTCGTGATTCCAATCTACTCTCAAGCCGTAGAAGGCGTGGTGAGTAGAGCGAATTGAAACAAGAGGAGAATCACGACACGATGTCGGATGGTGGTTGGGGAAGGTTGACAAAAGCAGGCAAGAGAGTGCGGAGGGAGGGAAAGTGCAGGTGGAGTGGGATAAGTATGGAACAGGACATGGAACTCTGACGGACAGGAAGAGCGTAACACAGCCCGGTCGCAGTGGAAAGAGTGGAGAAGCACAAGGCGATGGGCGGGTAAGTGCGAAAGAGGAGGAGGAGGAGGAAGGACCCAGCCCAGACAAGACACATCAGACACCAAGGACCAAACCGAGCAAGTGTGGCAGAGACGTACCCCAGTATCTAGCCAGCCTAAAAAGTGCAAGAAGGCACGAAGGCAAGAGGTACGGAGTAGGCACAGAGAGCGAAAGGAAAGACTGGGGAAGAGCGATGGAACGGAGAAGCGGCCAGCAAGATGGGATTGGACAGGGTGTGAGTTAGCCCGCGCCAGGATTGTATGCAAGGAGGTGGAGTTGCTGAGAAACCGGGTCTTCTTTGCGGTGTTGGGAACCTGGCACCGGGCCTGGATGAAAAGGGTGTTGGCTGGCCTCACACTGTGCCACTGCGATGCCTCAGACAATTAGCATTTTCCAATCTGTGCTGGTGCACACACACCTCAAGCTAGGTAGGGGGACGAGAGGGTGTCATGGAGACGGGTAACCAGAAGTGAGCATACCTACTCCGTACTCTGTACCTTATCCAGTATGGAATAGTACGGATAGAATACCTAGTGCCTCGTAGGTACCGAGACAGCACAGACATGCACCATGGATGGAAGCGCTGCCATTTGAAAGTATTTGACTGCATCTCGTAGGTGACTGAGATGGACGCTCACGGGTCTGAGCGAGCAGTAAAAGGGACTCAGGGCCGTCAATTGTTGCCGTAGGATGCCCAGTTTAGTCTGTTTCGGGCAAGAGGGCGCCACGCCAGAGACAATGTGAGGAGTGATGGGACTCGACCCTCGGACAGCCCATCATCCTCATTTAGGACTAGTGTCGCCTCTCACTCAAGTACTCACATATTGGCTTACTGCGGAAGTAGGTTACTCTCATAAAATGTCATGGTTGAACGGGGCCTTGGCTGGGGAACCGGTAAAGAACCGACGGGGAATTTGAGTATATGGCCTGCTTGTATAATGCAAAGACAAGTATATTGTTCTCAAGGTCAGAACTGTGATTGTCTTTCTCTTTCCACTGCTTCTGATATACGGATATACCACAGTGAGTGACTGGCTGGGCCACCGCCATACACAGTAGTGCTTGGCTTTAGCGTCGCTGGTCCATTCCCCCCTACTACTCCGTAGGTAACGGACCATCTGAGGTACTCCGTACACAAAATCAAAGCTCAAGCGCCGCTTCCCGTGATGAACAATCCGATTCTCCTATTCATCTCGGCCAACCCGTTGGTTCTTTGTCGTTGTTCCCTCTGCCGTCATGAGGCTGATACCGGTACTGCAAATCGTACCCTATCGGATTTCATCTACCCCTATCCTAGGTAGAGAAATCTCGCGTCGAATCAAGGGGCCCAGCATGATGCTGATCTGACACGCAAGGTACCGTATACCATCGCCGCACTGCTACGGGCTGTTGTCGGTGAAGGTAGCGCCTACCTCACATCACAGGCGCCTGAAATTCCAAAGAAACTGTACACCGCAACATCAAGTCACGAACACCAACACCGGTCGGGCCTGCTGACACTGCTTCCAAAGAAGAAGGGGCTTCTTTCCCTGGCTGATATCACGTCGGATAAACCATCCGTGCCCTCAGCTTCCATTTCGCCCACTTTCCCGTTCATGATTTGAATTCCAGCATCAACTTCTCCAGTGCCTCGGCAAATCACCATTTCTCAGTTTTTTAAGTGGCATGGGCAATGAACAGCCGACCATGCAAGATGCCGTGCTCTTTGTTCTCCTTTGTCTTCGCAAACAAGCCAAATCCCGCACCGCTACGGCCGGGTACTAGGCTACCGGTCAGCTTAGCCCGCGGTGCGCATCGTCAACGCCAGCCGCCCTCCGGCGGCCCAGGCCGATGCTCTGGCGATGCCTCCAAAAGAAAGCAGGGTATGTATGCTGTGGGGATGCGGCGCCTGATGGGAGAAGGGAAAGGCCGCGACACCATGCGGCGGCAGCCCAGCGGAGAGTCGCAGCGGCAGAAGCAAGCACCAAGCGGCTTACGCCAGAAGCAAAGTCGACAAGGGTAAGAGTGGAATACGACTGCTCGGTTGTTTCGTCCCTCGCCAAACGATCGCCCGAGTCCAACTGTCTGGAGCCGCGTGTCTGAGAGTTTGATGTCTCTTTCACGATCATACCTCCTGGAACCGAACGGCCAATATTGTTACTGGGCCTGACATTGAAACGGAAAGGCATACGAACAGCAGGCACCTAGATGGACATCTCTCAGGACCAATGCAACCTACGATTATCAGCCGCCTTCTCAGCCCGGCAAACCAGGGTTCCCAACATCTGTCGGAATTACTATGCTTTCTTTTCGAAGCCATGGCGCATTACTCTGTCGCTTCATCCTTGTCCTCACGAACGGGTTTCCAACTTAGAGTGCTTTGGTTTTCCCAGCCCCGGACATCGCGCACTTGGATCCATGTCACCGAGTCAAGCCAGTGTCAGACGAGCCATCGGATTGTACAATCTCGGAGTTGAGTGCTGGGTTGTGCCTTGCAGATGGGGACAACCGAGCACGCCATCACTAACCCCGTCTGTATCTCGTTTCTGACGTCCTACTGTAGAAGAGTGCGTAGGGCAACGCGGCACCGATTCGAGCTACGGCTACCCCGGCCCGGGAGAAGCACCATGCGAAGTCCCAAGCCAGCCTTCAAATCTTCAACACCAACATCAACAACTTACCCATGGCACATCCCGCATAAGTGCATGGGAGGAAGTAAGAGAAAAAAGAAGCACAACACGCACATATCCGTCCAATACGACGAAAAGCAATAACTCAATCATCTGGTACGGAATACGACGTCCATACTGTGCCTCGTCTGGAATACGTCTCAACATCTCAGACATGATCATTAATAGAACCTGCATCTCAACGCTGCGCTTCGACGAGATGGACGGTCTGAAGCTCGCGAAGCCAATTAATAATAGCTACGAACTATTGTTCATGGCGAGCAACAGCATGCTGGCTGGCTACCGCTGCACGCGCTGCAACCACTCGAAAATTCAGATGGTCACCTTCGGAACGCTAGGGCCGACGAGCAACTGATTTCACCCCATCTTCTCAATGTTTCAGCATCACAGACAACGACGACGCTTTTTTGCCACGACGACTCTATCGGCAGGTGTGTGCTTGCTTGATTCAAGCGTTTGTCAATGTGTCATCCTCCTAACACAGTCGAATTGACTCCTCGGACCCTACCGCCAGCATTTCGGAAAGATGCACTTACTTGGCCACGTCTAGTCGTTGTCAGTGCCACCTCAGCCAGTCCGAGCACTAGACCACTGCTTTGGCAGTCGGTATCCCCCAGGGTGCCAGGCCAAGACGTCACACATGAAAGCGCAATGGCACTTCTAGAGTATCCGTACTGCTCTAGCAACACGACACATGTATGTCTCAAACATCTTATCAGATGCCAGAACACGAACAACCTTACGATTCTTTGGCCACTGAACGGCTTTCTTGGACACTGCTGTGTCTTGCTCCGTCTCAAACCCCCAAGCCCCTGGAAACGCTCAGACGCCAACCCGGGAAAGCTTGATCTCATTTGGGATCACTGCTGTTCCTGGGGACGCCCGACTATCGAAGTCAATGTTACGAGGGCTTCCCTAGTAGTTTGTGTGACTATCATGGAAGCGTTCAATTTCAAGAATGTGTTTGCTGGCATGGTCATCAATCATCATTAGGATATCAGAATCGCAACCAAACTACGACTTCGCTCCTTCGAAGCTGTGTCAAGCTGTCTCAACTGGCGAAATACGCGCAAAGACAAGCCGATTGATCCATGACTAACAACGCAACAGTATGAAGAAATAGTCTTTTCACAGTGCGTCTGGGGATACTGGCCCGCTCCAATGGGGGGCTGCTTCGACTAATGACGCTGACCGAAGGTGAGTGCCGTCAAATCCGGACACACCAACTTATCCCCGCCGTTGATGACGGCGACAAGAATGGCTTGGCTCCCGCTCGCCTGTCTTCGTCTGCAGAGTATTACGGAGTACCTGGACACCAACCTTTCTGGGCTTTACGCCTGCGTCAATAATTCAAGCATATGACGAAGTGTGGTGGCTTTATCATTGAAGATGTTTGCGCCCCAAATTGCAGCAAAACGCCCGCTTTGTTAGCAAGTCCATGAATCCATGATTCACTGAAAGACGATGCAGCCAGTTTTGTGCGCCCAAGAGGAAAAGTCTACCTATCATGTTCTCGGAAGGCTCGAAAGCTCGGAGGCTGGTACGCGGGGCGGCTGTGAGTGAAGCCATGGGTGCAACTGGGATCATGCCATCACAGTCTTCACGGCAGAACAGTGTCGATCAACTTCTGTCGGACCTGGGGTGTTGCAGACGGATCAGAAGATGTCCCTCGCCGTCGGAATGACATTCATCGGATTGCCTTGGCCGCCGGCAACAACCACGCCATAACCTCACGCTTCCGGGTCTTGCGGATTTCGAGGTTCGACCCCGGAGCCTCTCGGAGCCGCGCATCTAGGTCTGTCTTTAGGAACCATCTGACCGATTTTTCCTCTTCCCGCATTTTTGGCGCCAACGAAAACACTAATCTATCGACCCAGCCTGGTTTGGAGTGGGCGGCATGAGTTGTCTTGTAACTCTGCCGTCGTGGTGTCAGGCCACAATTCTCGCGGGGGCCATATGCTTATCTTCGCCGCGCAGGAATGAGAATATGCTTCTGCCATCAAGACCATCATCGATTTGACTTTAATCCCCGGAAATCAGCTGGCGCAGGGCTGTGCAGACGCGCCATGGAACGTTGAAAGAAGACTTGCCGATTCCAAATTAAATTCCACGCCTCCAATATCGCCCAGTCGCCCCCCAACCACTACCGAATATCGGCTTTCCAGATATTTGGTGTTCGTACGCGGTGTGCCTACGAAGCACCTAGCTACAAGCTACAACTGCGACCCTCCGCTACTTGGCACCGCGATATGGTTCCGTATCGATAGACTCGTATCGTAGACGACCTGTCAGCGGGCCATGCGTGGATCAGGTGGAGGGAACCAACTGCGCCCGAAACAAAATATACAGGCCCCCAATGTATGAGGCCCTCGAGAGTCTGAAAGTCGAAAAGTCCTGTTTTCGTGAATCACGACAGGACTCGCACCCACTATTAGATCGCCAACAGTCCATGAGATCATTTGTTTATGGAACGGACAGGCTTCTTTGTCATCCGAGCCGGCCCCCTCTTCATTCGCTCCACCCTGCTCTGGTGCTGTCGATCTTCTACGCCGCGCCATCCGGGGGGAGTCTGGACTTTTTTTTTTTTTTGCTTATGAGCTGGCTGGCTCGCAATAACGGCGGTGCGGCAGACACACCACGGCAGCACGGCGATGAGGAAAGCCGTCTTTGATAGACTTATTGCTAACGCAAGCCTGGCAGACGCTTCAATTCGTTCCCGTCGATCAGCTCGACTTCCGGCGAGCTTTTCAACTACCTCCAACCGTCTACGGCGAGAACCCAAGTACCTGGTAGGCTGGTAGTGTTCCGAGCATTCCAGACTCCCCACGCTCGTCGTGATGCGGGATATATGCGCGATGGCTGGCGCCGCGGGAAACTGAGAGAGGGGTAACGATCCTCCCCAGGCCGTCAAAGTTGGTGTTCTTATCCCCTCCCGCGGGCCCCAGCCTCAGCCAAGAGAGGCTGGACATTTGGCAAAGCAGACTACTATGTTAAACCCGAATTCCGTGACGCGGCCTCCTGCATTCGGGACCCTTGGAGTACGGGTACGGGGGCTTCTCCTCACTTTCAACCCCGGGCTTCAGCTGCAGCTGCAGCCAAAAGACTCGGGGTTCTCTGCGCGATGTTCGCTCCGAGTCGAGAGGATCTCTGGGCGCGGAGGGTTATGTAAGATGTAATGTAAGGGCCGCAGATTGAGGAGACAACCACGCTACGGATACAGATACACGGCTTGCGTGGGGCCGCGGCGACCATCCACGAGTTTTGGATTCATCAGACTCGACACCGGGTCAGCGTCCAAGCGGTCGAGAACATCGGTTCCTGAAAGTCAATGAACAATTGGTTCGCGAACTTCAATTTCTCCCCTTGACCGTTGAAGATCTAATAACTAGAGGGAGTGTGAACATGAATGCCGAACGCCCAGGTAGCGCATTGTGGCGGATCTATTGTTTCAAGTGCGACAACATCAAGCTTCTTCTCCCTATATTTCTTTTAGTCGAAGAAGC
>JFFI01002409.1:3334-36333 GCA_001563125.1 Colletotrichum salicis
GGCAACCACTGAGTCGGAGAGAATCTACGGAGGACCCTGGGACAGGGTCCTGGGAGGGGGGGGATCGTGTCAGGTGCGCCGGAGGGGCACCGGGGGAGCACCGGCATAGGACCGGGGGAGTACCGGCTACGGAGTGGGTTAGAGCGGACTATTGTTAATCCACCTGCAAAACCATAAGAAGGCAGAGGCTGCGGAGGAAATCCTAGAGGAAGATAGGATCGAATGCTAGTCATAACCCAATACCTACCAGTGCCTTGTCGACTCCTTCACTCTGCGCGAAGCCTCCTTGACACTATGCGCGATCTCGTGGGCGACCACCGAGATGTTCTCTCGGTCTCCCGAGACAACTGTGGCGCTGTAAAAGCTGAAAATGGGGTTTTCCATGCCGCCAAGGTGGAAGGATTTTGGTAACACGACAAGATTGTAAAGCGGCCATGGGTATTCGAAGATCAGATTCTAGCGTGTTGCGAATGATGTCAGTTGAACTCCTCTCGTATTGACTCAGTTTATTACCTCTGCAGACTTGATAATGGCTTGCAAATCTGGCTTAAACTCTTCTTTGCAGGCTTCCAAATCACCAGGGGCACAGTAAACATAGCTTATCGAGCCAATTTTCTCTCCAGCCAAATTTCTGTTTAGAAGTGTGTAAGTTATGGTGTATGTGGGGGTGATCTTCGAATGACTTACCCGCTTGCCACGGCGAAAAGGTAGTTCGAGATTGGAATCTCCATCTTGAACTTGTATGTCTTCTGTTCGGTCGTATCTGTGATTGGTAGGAACACTAGCTCGGCCTCAGGAACACCACTCGCTACGACAGGAAGTATTGAATGGATTGTTATGTCGAAAGTGCTTTTGATGGATGATATGTCCTGGCACGGGAAAATGGAGCGGGCATGAACCGGTTCGCACTGAGAAACTATTGACCATTAGCTGAGACCGACAAGTCGTAATGCAGCTCGACACTCACACATGAAGGGATCCTGTTTATCGTCCGTCTGCGAGGGGCTGAACCACTGAAGGCCAGTAGTTTTCTCGGTAGTCTGGAAGTCCACCTTGCAAGCGTCTCAATTAGTCAACTCCATCGTTGATGGTACAGCAGGATCGACATCTCAACGTACTGTGAGCTCAACAGTTTCCCCTTCATTTTAAGATCGCACAAGTTCGATATACAATGGATTGCCATTCTGTCCATCATCGGGCTTCAATGTTCACGGTTCCTTTCCCCCTGAATGGCCTACTCCTTTGATGACAACATGACTTGTATCTAGAACAATTTCGGTAAGACCGTGAACTTTTTCTTGGCCAGGGATAGCGGTTTGTCCAAACAAGATCTTGCGATCAAAGTCAATCGTCAAGTCAAGAGCCATATGCTGGGTCGAAAAGTCGTGAAAATTGGATCTGGCGTTGACATCTGTGACACCGTTGATTGGGCACATTGTGCAGCTGCAGTGCTGCCCGCAGACGTCGTCTGGGCGGAGGAAAGAGACAAAGTCTAGTGCAACATGTAAGAGAGGGAAATTCGCAGTGAGCCCTGGTACTCTGAGTTTGGAAAACTGATAACCTCGAGGAATCGAGCGATGCCACGTCAGGTATCCATAGATGCGATTCAAGTGTTCAACTATTTCGTGCCCCGCATTTTCAATGCCCCTCACCTGGTCGTTCAATATTGCCTATTAGGGCAATTCGGTACACCCCGCGCTAGCTGTTACCCTTGCTCACCCAGATATGATCCAGAAATTGACTCGGTTGGTTTTAATCGTTTGAGACCGTTGTGGAAAGATAGCAGCGGATGACAGCTCGGTGTTATCTCTAGAAACTAATTACAAGCCTTGTTTGCTCTGGCGCCAGAAGTTTGTGACCTCTTTAAGATAAGCTCCGTAAAGCTTGATGGCGTTGATGCTATTGGGGATTAGCCTTCGTGTAACTACAGATCTTTAGTGCTGCGTAATGACTTACTAGTTGCTCTTATCCAACTTCTCGTTAGTGGAATGTTGTCCATCGGTAGGCCGACCAACGGGCATAAGAAGCACGTTCTTTCTCAATGTCTTCTTGAAATCCAAAGCGATGGGGATGCTGGGAATAGTTAGTGCTAGTCTATCACACACTGGAGTTTGATGCAAAGACTAACCTTCCACCTTCGCAGGTGAGGGCAGGGTCAACACCCCATACATCCCGTGTCGCTCGAATAGCGGCCTGATAGTTCCAGTGACTCGCCTCTTCATAGAACCAGTCATTCGGATGACACTCGATTTCAATGTCATTCTTGCTTCCGAGACTCTCAAAACGGTCCTTGATGTGTTTTCGTACCCGCTCATCAATGTCCTCCCACTTCATGAAAGGCACAGTACGGATGCTGAACTTTCCAACGAGCTTAGCAGGTATGGATGTGACGGCTCCGGCTCCGGGCAGGGCATTTTCTATCCTGTGCAGACTGAGAGATGGCTTCTTCCATCTATAGGACAAAAGTAGCGATTAGCATGTTGACCTGAGGTTGGGGGTGCGGATGGACGTACCGAGCGACCAGGGCGTCAGCCTGGTTATCATGGAGGCTTCTGCCCCCGGTGCCACCATACAAAGAGTCCTCCGAAATGTTGAGCTTCTGGTAGCTTTCATACTCTTCCCTCGTGACGGCCTGGACGTTGTCGTAAATTCCAGGTACCAGAATCTTGCCGTTCGAGTCCACTAAAGAAGACATGATGTTGACCATGTCGGTCATTGGCTCCGATATTTGACCACCAAATCCGCCACTGTGGGCGTCCACCTTGGCACCAGTGATGGTGACGAGGTAGAAGATGATGCCTCTGAGTCCTTGAGGAACACTGATCTGCTCATCGCTCACCCAAACAACATCTGTAATGCAGACCACGTCGACGTCCTTGAAATACTTCTCCGCCTCATCTTCTAGGCCCTGCCGGAGGCCAAAGGACGCGGTCTCTTCCATGCCTTCAAAGCAGAAGACCAGGTTGGCCGGTACGTCTACATCAACCTTTTGGAAAGCTTCTATCATGTTAATCCAGCCAATCAGAGGACCCTTGTCGTCTGAGGTGCCTCTGCCGCAGATCTTGCCGTCTTCTTCAACCGTCATCACAAACGGCTCGTGCTTCCATCCGTCCTCGATGGATGCAGGCTGAACATCGTAATGGCTGTATATAAGCACCGTTGGCTTCTCAGGGTCGCTGCCGTAGCGCCCCAGTACCAGAGGAGGAAGGTCAAGGTCTGTGCCCTCCTGCTTACCAAGGTCTTTGAGTGTCACATCAACACCGACAGCCTTCAGCTTGGTCGCAACCCATTCGCTCATCTGCTTCCAAATTAGGTGCTGCCATCTATATGCATTGATGACATATGGCTCCTTCGTCTAACTCACCGCAAACACATCCTTTCTACTGTCGGCATAAGCAGAGATTGACGGAATCTTGATTGCATCTCCCAGTCCTATTCGAGGTTCAAGTTAACTATGGCTCTTTGATTCAGAGCCAAAACCAAATTTTTGGACGCACTATCGATGAAGACACTCTCAAGCTCATCAACCCTGACTTTTGAGATTAGCGAGCCGAAGGTACAAGGATGCCTGTCATTTCCCACTCACTTGGCATAGAAGCTAGCCAGTGCTTCATTGGTCTCGTTTACCGGGCGCGCCGGGGTTGAAGCCATTGTGGCGATCGAGGCGAGTCTCTTAGTCAGCAAAAGCCGAGATTTAAACCACGGTCAAGCCTCTTTCAGTACTATCGCCAGCTTCAATAATGGACTCTGGGCGCTAATTTTGGTGTTGAAAGAGGGGAAGTTGGGCTTTCCGAGTCCAGTCTAGTCGCACCGAGACCCACGTCAAGCGAGATCGGATTACGAATGGCGCAGCGTGGGGGCCGATGACATGGTCCACCTCAAAATACTACCGAAAAGGGGAATTGAGAACGAGGGAGCTGACTTACACTAGAACACTTGGCATTGGCATGAGAAAGAATACGACAAACTCTACAGAATACGACAAGATCTTGCAGTCTGACGCAATTCCAAGCAGGTGGTCATCTTTCCACCAGTTGTCTTCCAATCCATCCTCGGACTTGCCCCTTCACTCACCCAGAAACCATCGCCCTCATCAGATATGCAGCAAAAACGCAAGATCCTCGTCATTGGTTCGCCCTCCGACAACATACCTGACAAAGTATGGGCAGACTTCAACTCAAGTTACGAGTTACTGACATACGACTTCCCGAAATTGGACGACTTCTACCAGTCCATGACATCCGGCAACTGCCAGAATATCGATGGGATCATGCGGATTGGCGTCATCAGCACTCCAACTGACAACGAGAAAGTGGCGCTAGGCTGGACCAGACGAGCGCTGCCATATTTTCCATCAACTCTCAAGATGATTGTCAACTTTGGGCATAGCTTTGAAGAAGAGGATGTCTCGGGACTCAACGCCCGTGGTGTCGAGTTCTTCAATACGACGGGCGGGAGTGAAGCGACTGCCATGGTTGCGGTTTATCTCATCATCTCGGTATTCCGTCAGCTAAATCACTACGAAAGAATGCTCCGCAATGGGCAGTTTCTACCAGCCCTAAGACACTCATCTCAGAATGCAGTTGACCCGTTTGGAAAGAAGCTCGGCATTATCGGTATGGGTTCCATCGGCCAAACCGTCGCAAGACAGGCGGCTGCCCTCGGAATGGGGGTTCACTGCATCGATAGGCCCAACCTTCGAAAAATCTTGGAAGCTATGAAGGATGAGGGACGCGTACGTCAAGGGGCTTTTGCCACCTGTGATATTTCACAAGGATCTTGAGGATCTCGTTGCTTCCGTGGATTGCTTGGTTTTGGCATGCTCTTACTCTCCGATTACGCACTACCTCCTGTCGAGGGATACCTTCTCTAGAATGAAGAGGGGCATTCAAATTGTCAATGTGGCCAGGGGCCGTTGCATAGACGAGGAAGCGTTGTGTGATGCCATAGAGGACGGCACTGTTGCAGCGGCTGGGCTTGATGTCCACTACAATGAGTACGTTTCTCATACGCCCCTCATACTGAGTATGCAAAGCTGACGGAATGAGGCCGATTGTGAACCCGAGGTTACTGAAGCACAACTGCGTGACACTTCTACCTCATCTCGGAGGACTCACTCATGATTCGATGAAGGTAAGCGCTTCAACCCGTTTTGCACTGGGGTTGATTTTGCTGATGAATAGACAGAATCATGTCTTGATGGCCATGAAGTGTGTAGATGACTTCTTCGCCTCTTCTGATTTGACTTGAAGCTGAGAGTTTCAGATAGACACGGATTTGAATAATCGCATGGTACTATGCTGAAAGATATATTTGAGAAATCCTAAGTCATGCAGTCATCAAACATGATCGTTGTGATGTTAGATTGAGTAAAGGTTGCTTAACAGTTATGTCGACTTGTACATGTGGATTAGACCCAAACTGCGGTAGATTGTTGTTGAGAATACGCTGCTGGCCAGCTCTCCTTCATCAAGCGTAAATACGCCTTTATGGATGCCTCGATAAATTCATTCTTTGAGATGATCATCTCGTATCTCCACTGAGGGCAACCGACTCGCTGTGACCCGTTACAGTCACTGGCCGTACAGCCATGATCAACAGTACTTCTTTCACCAAGAAAAATACATAGGGTACACACCTTACTCTGAAAGCGGTGACGAACATAATTTTCATCAGGTTGGAGCACAGTATTCAACTGCTTAAGATCTAGGTCAACAAGACAATGCTTCTTCTTCTCTCAGGACGACTACGCCTTGGCCGTTTCGTTTCATCTACTAACTATGTACTTGTTTTGAAGAGACAAAAGGTCCGCACGTAGACGACCCTTTACTCCTCAGAAACGACAAAGCCCCATTCATGTTCCACTCGGCCGTAGATAATATCCTCCAACCAAGACTTGATGATGGAAGAGTATACTGAGCGCGGTGTCTTATGCCCCTCTTCAGTGACCGTCATCGGAAACTGGATCTCGGTATCCCCATACTTGATCATAGAGACCGGAGTGATGAACATCTGCAACACAAATGTTAGCGGAGAGGACTTGGGATTCTAGATAAAGAGAGGTCAGACTTACCGCAGTGCCAGAAACAAACGCCTCAACCAGCCGCCCATCCTCATACGCTTCCACAACCTCGCCCATGGTAAACGGACGCTCAACAACCTCCAGCGGAGCCAGCTCAGTATCACCCGTCGAATCGCCCGTCAGCCTCTCCTTCGCAATCTCCAAAACACTCCTCCGAGTGATACTGTTGGTATATACGTCAGCAGGGCAACCGTACGGTTGGAACGAAGTGTCAATATTTGTCTATTATTACTGCGTATGGAGGTGGAAGGATGAGGTTGTGGGCAGAGCCCACGATTCCTCAGAAGTGGTATGTAAGTGCCCATACCGCCTTCCAGATCCACCCTTTTTCTGCCGACTGCGTAGAGATCCAACACTTTCATTCCTTCCTGGTAAGGGTGTTAGTTGTACAATAGCGGAAAGAAATGGACTTGATTGTTTGGAGAGAGTTTCTTTTGCTAGAATACTCGGACTTACGAAAGACTCAGTGGCGTAGTGCAGGACACTTGCTGTTGGCTCCAAGGCGATCTTGCCGTAGGGACTCATCACGGGTGTTCCCCAACCAGTTTGCATAGACCATGGGACTTGGACCATGTGTGCCGTGGTGTAGTTCTGGCCGAGTCTCACGGGATCGTGGGCATCTGGAACTGAGAGTTGGTCTTCCGCGGGCACAAGCTCTTTGAGCATCTCGGAGGCGTCCAGCTCCGTATATTGGCGTTCATTGTCAAACTGGCCACTCGCTTTTTGCAATATTGCTGGAGAGGTACTGGTTGCGCTGGGACTCATCTTGAGGTTTTAAATGTTTGGTGAAAACGAAGATGAATATGAAGATTGTATATAAGTGTAGAGAGATAGCGTTTCAATGTGAACTAGGGCTCGATTCCGCGATGTTTGAAGGGATTTTGCGCTCCTTTTAAGATCTAGAGGTGTTTTGTTGTTCATCCAAGTTGTAAATGGAGAGCGCTTATCCATGTTCTTATAATCAAGAACTCTTACATGATATTGCTGTATTACCTGGCATCACTCTCTGGCTCGAGCTCGAGCTCAGTTGTCGCGAAGGCAAGGTAAGATGAGCTAGACACGCTGAATCTGAACGATGTTGAAATTACCCAATACGGTAAATGAGAACGAGCACGCTAATAGTCTCCACGCCGATCGGTCCACGACTGGAGGCCGGCCCGCCGGCCGGCGCCTGTCATCCTGCATGTCATCGGATACCGAGCCCGCATCCCGAGATCCTCCCACCCTAGGAAAGTCGAGTCATCATTGGCGAACGCAACTAGGCGTTCCCGATTTCCTATGATGGTATTTCTACAAAGTCAACGCTTCAGCCCCGCTTACACCGCGAATAAATCTCGACCGAAAACTTGTCAGGGTCCGTCTCCTCGTCCTCACTCGGCGTGGCGTTCGTCTCAAGATCGATCAGTCGCACCTTGATAATCTCCCAGTTATAGCGCGAGCCGCGACGCTTGTACTCTTGGTCGACGTAGTTCAACACCCGGTGCGCGTGCCGCACGTTCCAGATGCCCTCCCTATCGCGCGGGAACCCGGCGATCCAGTTCTCGACCCAGTCTTTGACCTCCTGCTCCTCGGACATGTAGTAGCAGTTCATCATCGCGGCGAGCATGCCGTGAAAGTAGGTGTTGACGGCCGCGCAGGAGGCGTAGGGGACGCCTGCTGCGAGGCGGAGGAGGAGGAGGATGATTTTCTTCGCGTCGGGGGGTAGTTGGCGCACTGCGCCTGGGAGGCATCTCGTTTCTAAGCGGAGGAGGGACACGAGGTAGTGCATGAAGGTTGTTGATGCCTTGACGGGCTCGGGCGCGTACGGGATGCTGAGGGGTCTGATGGAGATGCCCGGCCCTTCTGCGTCTTCGTTGTAAGGACTTGCGGTGTGCGCGTGCAGAGGCGGCACGTCGCAGTCAGGCAGAATCCTCCGCCAGGCTTTCAGTTCCTGGATGAGGCCTTCTGCTTGTTCTCGCCAGTGGAGGTCGTGTTGTGGGTCGCTCCTCCACTCCTCTTCCAGCTTAATGACGCGAGGCAAAATGAAGAGCAGCCTGTCAGCCGAGTGCGGTGAGTTGACAAGTGATCTACTCAGGGAGTCCGAGACGTCTGGTGATGCTATGCTGTAGCGTACAGAATATGCCCTATCAAAGATGTCCAGAAGCGCGGCGATTCTAGAGAATGACCGAATGAGCGACTCTCCCACGGGTGAATTTTGCACACGGCTGAGGTGTTGGGACAAGAAGGTGACCGCAGCCCGGCTATGGATGTACCACAACTTCATCTGGCCTCTTTGCAGCTCAAAGTTGGCCAGCAACAGAAGAGTCGCCAGCTATGAGATCGCATTGTCTTGGTTCGGCGGACAGCCCGTCGCGACCTCCTCGTCGTCGAGCTGTGCCATTCGTACTGTGCCGAGGGCAGTAACGAAATGGTCAAGGGCTTGCAGTGCCGCCTTGCTGCCCAGCGCGTCATTTGGCCTTGCCTGAGAAATATCTAGTGCCGCTAGGGCCAGTGCAGCGTGGAAGAATGCCTCGTCGAGGTGTTCGGCCTGTAGGATATCGTTGAGTGACAAAATTGAGAGGGTGCCATATGGCGAAGTATCCGTGAAATGGTGGTAAAACACCATATCTTCGGCAAACTTGGCGCTCTCCAACAAGCCGACTGGGATTATTGGCACTGAATTCAACTGTCGATTCGCTTGTTCTGATTGTCGTTGTCGCAGCAAGGGCGAGTCTATTCGCGGGTATGCCGGTGTAGAGCTCAGAGTGGCTACGTCCCCGTAAGGGGTGTTTTGTCCCATCATTCGTATTGCCATTAGCTTCATCAGTTTGGATAATTGTGTCGCCAAACGACGTGTAGAAAGAGGGCGTATCCGCATGGCTCGGATTGCTAGGCAGCGGAGAATCCTGGAGAACCCCTCCAGATATCAGGGCTAGTGATGTTGCTGCATCATAGCGGGACAACTCTTGTGAGTCGTCAAAGGTGTCATGGCTTTCGTTGGCTGAGTGGAAGGTCTCATCTCCCGGTGTCGCGACTAAACCACCAACTTGGTGCGACTGTGCTGCCGGCTCTACAATTTCCGGGGCATGTGACGATAACAGTGGCTCACTGGGAGCTGGCGTTTGTGCCTTTTGCGATTTCTCCCATGCTTCCGCTTCAGCAGATCTGTCTGGTCTTTGAACTTGATCGGTGTTGCATAATCACCGCATTCGAGATTGAGTCTTGTGCACCAAATGTAGCCAGAGTCAGAGCCAAACTTGAAAACACTATCGAGACGTTGACTTGCGTTATTACAATGAGGCTTCTTTTCATCGCATTTCAATCTGCGGGTGCGACAAGTCACGCAGCCGGTGCGATCGCGGGTCGTAACATTGCGCTTTCGGATGCCGTGATCGACCATAGACACAAGGCATACGATCTGGAGAGCCCCTCAAGTACGAAATATCAGTCAATGGCCTCTTATCTGATAGGATGTGTGTTATCTTGCTGCAAAAGTAAAAGTGACAACAAAATATGCGGATTGGGAGAAGTTGGTTGGGGGCAAGCGTCGTTCAAGATTGCCCTTTTAGGGTGCTTGGGACCCCGCAGCAGTATCGAGTCAGGCGATTTCCCGCTAAATCGGACACTTCGTCACCCTGCACACCTCCGTACAGGACCGTCATCGGTGCTGACGGGCCGGGTGGTCGTTGGTTTACGGGGGCGGCGGATCTCGAGGAGAGATGCGACGATGTCTGTACAGAAGTACTGGAGATTGTGAGGGGAAAAGCCCGGCGATTGATCTCAACGACTGGCTGACCTATGTCGAACGTTTCTTCGGGGTCTGGATCCGAGAGAAGCGGCGTCAGTTCTTAACCCGTACCTCCCAGTGTTGATCAGCCCGGTCGTAGATTTACAACACCCAAGGTCTTCATCTTGACGAAACATGAGGCACCTATCTTGACTTCTCGCCAGCCACTGCTTCTCGAAACCGTCTCTTGCCCTGGTCGCCGAATACGTGCGACTTCAATTATTCTATGCGCATGTTATAAATGGGAATGCCAGTAGAGAGATTCTAGCTCGCTCGAAGCCCACTTTGTGTCACAGCTTGTCGGCGTCGGAGTCTCGCCTGAAATCGCGGCGCGGGAGCAGCCGCACATGAGGACGAACGGCACAACGGAGCTTGTCGTATGCAAAGAAAAGGTGGGCAAGGAGTTCGGGATCCAGAGTATCTTAGTGAGGGCAAATGTCGTCAAGGGTACCCGTGGAGAAAAAAAAAATCTTTCTCAGCTGAAATGCCCGTCTCAAGTACCGAAAACGAGCGATGGAATTGGCGCGCGAGTCGAGTCTTGTTGGTTTGGTTTGGTTCTGGTTCCCGAGAGGTCCGGCGGGCATTCCGTCACTGCCTCCAGTTCGGTTTGGTGAGGTGCGGCTGCCGTCTTTGGGAGGTAACGGGACATCGACGTCATTACGCGCTCACTGATTGATGACTCAGCTCCACATATCGGCCCCATAGCACCCCTGAAAAAGCCAAGGCAATTGGAGCTGGGCAGCTAGCTGAGGGAGCTTTGGGAGCAATGACGACGGACAAGAGAGCACACCTTCCTGCCCGGTTATTACTCCTCGGCCAGCCACATTCCTGTCTGTTTGTGTATCTCCCACTCCCTTAGTAGTCGCAGCACAGTTTCTTCTTTACCCTTCAAGAGTATCGTCAGAAAAATCTCCACTCCAAAAATGGCATCAAAAACATCACAGTCGGAACTCCCGACCTTCTCACCAGTCGACTATGGAAAGTTCTTTGGCGCAGGCGCCCTCGCGGCAACCCTCACCCATGGTGTAAGCTGGAACCACCACAACAGATGACTTCCCCCACGTTGCAGATGCTCACACTGACCACAGGCCGCGACACCAATCGACGTCGTCAAAACCCGCATCCAAGTCGACGACGCAATGAAGGGCCTTAACATGATCAACGCAGGCCGCACAATCGTCGCAAAGGAAGGCGCTTCCGCCCTCCTCACCGGCTTCGGCCCCACCGCCGTCGGCTACCTCGTCCAGGGCGGCGGTAAATTCGCCGGCTACGAGTTCTTCAAGAAGCAATTCATCACCCTCGCCGGCGGTCCCGATAAGGCCGTCGACAAGCGCACCGCAATCTACCTCGGCGCCTCCGCCACCGCCGAATTCTTTGCCGATATCCTGCTGTGCCCGCTCGAGGCGACGCGCATCCGTCTCGTTTCCCAGCGCGGGTTCGCGACGGGCTTGGGGTCCGGGTTCATGCGTCTTGCGCGCGAGGAAGGGTTCAAGGGGTTCTATTCTGGCTTTGTGCCGTTGCTTTTTAAGCAGGTGCCGTATGCCATTGGCCAGTTCTCTGTGCATGAGGCTGCTGTCGAGGTGATTTACCGGTCCATGGGACCTGAGAGGAAGGCCAAGATGACGCAGCTGCAGTCTACTGGTGTAGAGCTTGCTTCGGGTGTTGTTGCTGGTGTTGCGGCTGCTGTGCTCTCGCATCCTGCTGACACGCTACTCTCCGCCATCAACAAGGGTGTGGGCGACCCGAAGCAAGGCGCCACAAGCCGCATGTTCCAGCTTGCCAAGGAATTTGGTCCCAAGAGGCTGCTTCTTACCGGCCTGGGACCCCGTATCGTCATGACTTGCGGTCTGGTTGCTGGTCAATTCGTCATTTACGCGCAGTGCAAGACGTTGGTCGGCGCGCCTGCGGGTATTGAGATTCACAAGGAGGAGTCTTTGTAAAAAAATATGTCTAGAAAGATCTAGAGTGTCAAGAGGATAGACAGACTTTTTGTATTGGCTGGCGTTTGGGTGCATTGGTTCTGGCCGGTTAGAGCGCGTAGATGAGCGACTGCTTAGCTATTTACACTTCATTAATCACATTTCATTTGTTGAAGTTGCTCCAATGCCACTCGTGTCTGTCTCTGTTCTGACGGTTTGTTTGACACCTGCTCATTGTTCACGATGCGATTGAAAGCCTCTCTTCGGCCAACCTTCCGCTGCATACCGCCGATCATAGTGCGCAAATGTCGCGTGTTTCGCAAGCTAAAGTCGTGATCGTATCCACGGGATGCGCGGATAGCACGGATTGCGTTTACATCAATTCTTCCGCAGTGCCGGGGGTGGCGACTCAGTGCACTGTGACTGTGGATTCATGGACCGGAAAATAGTGGTCGACACGTCTTTACCTCCTTGGACATGGGATCTGAGGCTATCGCGATCACCAATATAAAGGAAACCACCACAAGAAGTCGACGCGAGCTGACGTCCCACCTCCAGCAAGCACCTTCATAGGGCAATAGGCACAAATTGCATAATGGCCAACTCAGAATTAAGCTTCAATACAGTCAACATCATCCCGCAATCACATATGAAACTGAGTAGTACCGATAATCCGGGGAACCGCTTCTCTTTGTTAGCTTACTTTCATCTGAAAACGAACTTGACGCGCCTTATCTGTGAATAGGCTTGGATGTCCAGGCAATATTCCACTTATCTGACCAACTATAGCTCACCACCAGGACGTTGAATCTGTGTTTGCCACTCAACGCTCATGTACTCTGAAGGCTGTGCCTTACCTTGACGGTCAAACCGGGACACAATCTCAATATCTTCCTACCTTATTGGTCTATGAGCCGGGCAATAAGACCGGGCCAACGGCCTCAGCCTACAACGTCCTCCTCCCTGCTTTCCCTTCTTCCTTGCTCCCCTTTCCCCTCGCCCCCTTCACGGGCTTTCTACATGACGCAACCTGAGTAGTCACAGTTTGACCAAAAACAACAAGATGTTGACCAAACTCCTCTCCCTGCTAGCCATCAGCACAAGCCTAGCATCCGCCGCCTCCTACCAACTCCGCACCTGCGCCCCCTCCGAACCAAAAGTCCACGACAAGCTAGTCAACGCCGAAGACGAGCGCTTCTGGATCGGTCTCGAGAGACCGACGACATGGTGCCCGGACTTCAGCGGCGCAGCCTGCCCAGAAGGCAACACCACCGTCGTAGACGGCGTCTTTGGCAGGCTCAAGGTTTGTTCTCCCTTCTTGACCAGCGTCGCTCCCCTTCCCCTCTGTGCTGTCTGTATAGCTACCTTACCTCGACTAACACCGGGCCCTCAAGTCCATGATGTCCCACGGCCAACTCGTCTACCTCGACCCCTTTGGCGTAATAAGCTACACCGCAGGCGACGCCCGCACCTGGATGACCATGCCCGACGGTTCCAACGTCAACTGCTTCAACACCGTCATGATCTGGGACCCCGCAGACGCGACCAAGAAGCTCCGGCTGCTAAAGATTATTAACCTCGGCGACCCGGCCGCGTCTGCGAGGCCGTTTTTCTACTCGTGTCCGATGGAGGGCAAGAAGTACTCGTTTGTGAGGGTCCGGTGGACGTCGCAGCATGAGCATCGGGAGTGGGGTGTTGATTGGGATAGTCAGTGTACGGCTATGGAGGGTTTGATTCTTGTGGAGAGTAAGGTTGAGATTGGGGCGTATCAGTATGTTTGATTTCTGGGTCAGTGTTGTGACGGAAGTGAGTAGGCTGGTGGAAAGGGGTGCATGGAGTTACGGTAATGCTATGACTGATGTTAATCATTCGAGACTTTGTGCGCCGCAATGGTGATGTCTAGTTTACGCAGCCACGTGAAAACACATATTTTACAATTTCATGTCAGTCTCAACTTTAAGCTACACATACATCCATCACACCCAGCCCCTAGTCCAGAACAAGCTCAAACTCAAAATCCTTGCTCTTGAGCTCATACGCCGGCAGCGTCGCCGGTCCACAGGACCCGGTCCCAAGACCGTGATGCGCCCAGTCCAGCCTAACGACCGTGTCCTCCCTCTTCCGCTTGTACAGCTCGTACGGGTGCTTGCACTCATCCAGGTCCTTAGTGGTGTAGTGCATGGCAGAGAACGAGGCGCCTTCCAGATCGCCGAAGCGTGCGCGGACAAGACGCTCAACAGGCTTGCTCTTGTCAACGACGCCACTCTCTCCATCGGGCAACTGTCCGCGGAACTCGACCCACCGGACGTCGGTCCTGTTGCCGCCGTCTTGCGGGAACTCGTAGTCTACAAAGAGGTCGTCGACCGTCTCCTCCCAGTTCCCAAACGCCTGCGCCATCTTCTTATCCGAGTAACTCTCGCCAGGGCCGCGACCCCACCACGCAACCTTGTCCACGCCCTTGAGGCCGAACGTCAAGCCGATGCGGGCAAAGGTATCCGGCACCAGCGGACCGCTGGGCTTACCCTTGATTTTGACGTAGACGGCTTCGCCGTGGAAGGTGAAGGTGGTGTAGGTGTCGACGCCCCAGGCCAGAACGGGCGGCGCGATGCGCGAGTGGACGTTGACGACGAGGCCGTGCTTCTCCTTGCGCCACTCTACGCGCTTGATGTTGTGGCTCGTCTGGTGGAGTCTGCGGTCCTCCCACTGCTGCCCGAAGCGGCCGCCGCGGTCGTTGTCGGTGAGGGCGCGGTAGAAGTCCATGACGAAGGGGGAGGTGAGGAGCTCGAGGTGTGGGCGGGAGGCCTTGCGCCAGGAGGTGAGGGTGCCGAGTTGGAGGTCGAGGCCCCAGGTCGAGAGACCTGTTGCGGAGGTGATGGAGAGGAGGGAGGGGGAAGTTTGTTGGATTGTGGGGACGGGATCGAGAAAGGGGTTGGAGAGGGAGGAGAGGATTGTGGACATGGAGGGGGGTTTGGAGAGTGGGAGCTGGCCGAAGGCGACGCGGTGGCCTTCCTTGGCCCAGTTTGTACCTTTGGCGAGGAAGAAGTCGATGTGGAGGTAGGCTTCGGCAGTGAGGTTCTTGGGGAGACCTTTGATCTTGAGGTGGGCCTTGGTGTGAGGTTTGATGCCTGCGATGTGTTAGATGAGCTGAATAGAAGGGATTCGGGATAGGAAAGGAGGGTAACAAACCCTTGGGAATTTCCACCTCCTGATCACCGCCGATGACCATACCGTCGGCAACAATGTGCCAGGTGGCGGTGAGATGGTCCAAAGACACGATATCGTAGCGATTGATGATGGTGACTTCATTTTCCTTGATCTCGAGCGTCTGAACGGGCTCAATGGCCTTGCCGTACTCGACCAGGCCTGGGGTGGGTGTGTGATTGGCGAAGCAGAGACCGTCAAAGACGAAGTTGTAGTCGTTCGGAACGTCACCAAAGTCGCCTCCGTAGCCCATGTACTCCTCGCCATCATCGTTCTTGGTACGCAGACCCTGGAAATTGTTAGTATGTGATCAAGGGATGTGAGAGAGGGGTATCTTACGTGGTTGGCCCATTCCCAGACGAAACCTCCCATCAGACGCGGGTAATTGTAAAAGGCGTCAATGTACTCCTTGATACCACCGGGCCCGTTGCCCATGGCGTGGATATACTCGCAAAGCACGAGTGGTTTAGCCCAGTCCTTTTGCGACGCCGTGTTGATAATATCGTCGGCAGAGGCGTACATCCTGCTGTAAATATCCGCCGTCGACGCATTCCAATCGCCCTCGTAGTGAACGAGCCGGGACTTGTCGATGCTCTTGATCACGTCGTACATGTGCTGGTGATTCCGTCCGTAAAAGGACTCATTGCCGAGGGACCACATGATGACCGATGCGTGGTTCTTGTCGCGCTGGACCATCTGCCTCGCGCGATCTTCATAGGCCTCCCTCCAGTCCGGGTTATCTGTGGCCCAGCTCTCGCCCGCGTTGCCAAGGACGCCGAAGCCGTGGCACTCGAGGTCGGCCTCATCGAGGATCCAAATACCGAGCTCGTCTGCCAGGTCGTAGAGGCGCGGGTCGTTGATGTAGTGCGAGGTGCGGATACCGTTGACGTTGAAGTGCTTCATCAGGAGCAGGTCACGCTTCAAGAAGTCGTAAGGCACAGCGCGGCCCGAGTCCGGGTGGTGCTCGTGACGGTTGACGCCGCGGATCTTGATGGGGTCGCCGTTGATGCTGAAGACCCCCTTGATCAGCTCGGCGCGGCGGAACCCCACACGCTGGACCAGGCTGCACTTTTTGAAGTTGAGGACCAGGGTGTAGAGGTACGGAGTCTCGGCCGTCCACTTGTGCGGGTTCTTGACGCGGATGTCGAAGCTATTGTGCCGGTCAATGATCTTCATGTCCTTGGCGATAAGCTTGCCGTCGGCATCGAGGAGCTTCATATCGACGTACGCGCCCTGACTCATCTCGACGTCGACCTTCAAGGTGGCGTCCTTGTAGTCATCGTCGAGCAGGGTGTGGACGTGGTAGTCAATGGGATGGAACTTGGGGAAAGCGTGGAGATAGACATCTCTGAAGATGCCGCTGAGCCACCACTGATCCTGGTCCTCGAGGTAGGTGCCGTCGCATCTCTGGTAGACCTCGACGGCGAGCAGGTTGTCCTCGCCGACCTTGATAAAGTCCGTGACGTCGAACTCGCTGGGATTACGAGCTCCCTGGGAATAGCCGACTTCCTTGCCATTGACCCAGACAGTGAAGGCAGAGTCGACGCCCTCGAAGCGCAATCTTAGCTGGTGATCCGCAAAGTCGTCACCAACTTTGAAGGTCGTCACATGTCGGCCGCATTCATTGTCATCGTAGGGGATGTTAGGCGCGTCAACGGGCCATGGGAAGTTGAGGTTGGTGTATTGAGGGCCCTTGCCGTAGCCCTGACATTGCCACATGCCGGGTACGACGATGTCGTCCCACTCTGAGGTGTCATAGTCGGTCTTGTAAAAACCCCGGGGTTCATGGAAGGGCGATGTGGTCAAGTGGAATTTCCATTTTCCGGACAGAAGGAGGGACTTGGACTTGGAGGTATCCCTGGTGAGGGCATCCTCTTCGGTGTTGTACAGGAAGAAGTAGCTCCGTGGTGGAAGAGTGTTGCGATGGAGTACTTTGAGGTTACTCCAATCAGGGAGGCTCTTTGGGAACGAGTGAACTGGAGCTTCAACAACGGCGGTGGTTGTCTCTTCTCTGGAGGGTCCGGCGGTGGATGAGCCCTCACTTGACGAGCTACCCAGACGGCGATGGCGGCCTAGCTTCTCCATGTAGACACTCAGATGGAGGTCAGTCTCGGAAGAGATATCGACGTAGTCATCGGAGATCTCGGACATGGTGGTGGTGGTGGTAGTACAGAGCTCGGCACCGGCGACCGAGGCGGAGGAAGATGCGGATGTGGACTCAAGGGACGGGCAAAGACGGGGACGGTGGAGACACGATGAACGGAGATGAGGAATTGACGGGGCATGCAAGTCGGTATCTTGAGTAGCGTAGTGTTGTTTAGATAGCAGGTAAATTACACACGATAATGAGCTGTTGAAAGTGGGTGGAGGTTTGCAAGTGGTGACATGGAGGTTGCGGAAGTGGAGGAGGAGGATGGCGATTGGAGCTTTGAGGATTGGAGCTGGGCCGATACATACCTTGGCCCTTTGAGATGAGCTCTGGGCCTCTGGCACCATCTTCATACGAGCCGAGCTCCCAGGTGTCAGGATTCCAAGGTCAGGAACGTCACCTGAGCACCCGACCTGAGACGGTGCAGCGTCAGGGAGTGCGGGGGAATCACGAGGAACCAGCTGCAAGGGGAAGGATTGGGGGAAGCGGGGTAGCTGATGATTGGCCGAGGAGGCTTAGGTAATGCTTCAGAGTTGGAGTTTAAACTTGGGAGCCTGAGAACCTGAGGTTCCTTTCTTCTCTTTCTGATTCCTGAGGCCGAAAAGAGAGCAGTACGTATTGTCCTGAGTAAACCAGCTTGCACGTGACATGTCGGCGCCTGTTTCGCTCATGGGATGTCGACCGAACACCTGGAGGGTCTGGGTACCTGAGATGACGCCAAGCGCCGGCCGGGAGCATTTAGGATTTTCTCTACTTCTTACCTAAGCGTGCCAAGCTAAGCTCCGACTGTGAGCACCTCAGGCAACATCTTCAAACTGCAATCTTCGAAATGGTGGGAGTTGGGACTGTGCTCTTTTCAAAGGATGAAATATCAACCGCTCCACGCATCACCAGACACCCGATTCTAGCCTCCCGAATCCTCTGCGTTACACGAACCGTTCGCTCTCTGTTCTAGACCAAGTCCCGAGTCATGCTGGGGCTCCATCCGAGAATTTCTCCATTCCTGCATCGTGTCCAGCGACCAATCCTCTGCTTCTCCTCATGAAGCGGTACGTTCCGCCAGGGTCCAACACTCCAATCCCCGGACCCGTAATTCCCCAGTCGGGGCTAGCGCCGAACTGTGGCCTCGGCCTTCAACCCCGTCTGGGGTTCGGGGGAGTCTCTCCACCCGGACTTTGTTCCTCCTTTTCCCTGGCTTTTTTTTTCCTTCTTCCCTCCCTTATTTTGCCTCTTTTTGTGTCACGGTTTACCCAACCACCTTGCCATGGGTTGGTAGCCTCGGCGTTCTTCCGTGACATGCTTGACAGTACGGATATTATCCTAGAGCCTAGAGGCTAGCGAGTGTGGCCCGATGTTTGAACTGTTTTGACTTGCGGCAACACGACTTTGATCTTACTGCGCCGCATCCGCCACGGCCTAGACTTGCTCCAGAGTCCCCTCATCAGCAAGCTACAACTCATCTCGGTTCTCTCGTGCTGCCTTGCATCTGACATTGACATGGATAATCACACGAATCACACGTCGCATTCTGAATTTCTGCCACGCTAGGGCTCAAACTGTTCTCCGATAGCTGGGGTTGGAATCCGGGCGAGATGGGGTAACCATGAGGAGGCAAAGTCGTGCGGAGGAGGTCCGTCTTTCAAAGTTGGCGCCGTCTTTTACCAACTGGTAGAGCAGCCGTTGAATCGCTAGTTACGACTTACGAGCGAAAGACCGGATCATCTCATATCCTTTCTTCTTGTGCCCCATCGCAGCGCCGCAAGACTCCGCTAGAATATCGTCCACGTGCTGCGGCTCCGTCTTCCCCGTGCCAGCCCATTGCCTGGTCGTCTCCCGGTAGGTGGGGAACCACCACCAACGTTAACCCCATATCCTAGGGACTGGGGGCTGCCGAGTCTACGGTGTGGAAGCCCGCAAGATGGGGAAGCTCCTCATTGTAACGGTAGTTCGAGGATGGATACCGACCCGTTGACAAGCGTCCCTGTCTGTTGATCCCATGCCTTGCCCAGATTTTCCTCTTTCTTTTAAGAGACCTTTAAAAGAATCGGCCCATCCCGCGCATCTCTCTCGCCCGCGCGTCGGCTCTCCCCAGTTGCCTCCCCTTCAAGCAAAGTAACAGAAACGAGTGCGCTGCGTTTCAGTGCCCACTCCCCGAGCCACAATGGCAAAACTCGAAGACGAATTCAAAGGGCAGGCGGAAGTCGAACATGACAATGAGCCGCCCATGTACGATGAGAAGGCCGCCGTCGGCGAGGTGAAGGAGATCAATGCCGCCTCCGTCGCGTTGGCTGCCGCCATGGCGGAGCAGCAAGTCAACTGGTGGTCGCCCAACATGATCAAGTTGTATGGCATCATGGCGATCGGTTATCTTGTAAGGCTTCCCGAGCCCCTCCTGTTGGTTGAGATGAGCTAACGATTTTGCCCTCGTCAGGTTTCGACTATGAATGGCTTCGGTAAGTTTACACGTCACACAGTGAACCAAATATAGCTTCACCAGCTAACGCTAGTTCTCAAGACTCGTCCCTCATGGGAGCGATCAACGCAATGCCACCTTATCAAGAGACCTTCGGACTCTCGAGCGCCGGTTCCACAACTGGCATCGTCTTCATGATCTACCAGGTCGGCCAAATTTGCAGTTTCCCATTCTGTGGTATGATCGCAGATGGCTGGGGTCGAAGACTCTGCATCTTCGTCGGCTGCTTCATTGTTCTCATCGGCACAGCTATCCAAGCACCTGCCAACCACCTGGGACAGTTTGTGGCAGGCCGATTTGTCCTCGGCTTTGGAGCTTCTCGTATGTCGTGTCCCTTTTCGCCAAAGCCCATGCAAATCCAAATCTCTAACATGGCATAGTTGCCTCCGCTGCCGGACCTGCTTACGTCGTTGAGCTGGCGCATCCTTCCGCTCGTGGAACCATGGCTGGTCTTTACAACAACTTTTGGTGGCTTGGAAACATTCTGGCTGGTTGGACTACCGTGAGTAACACCACCTTGTATCACCGGGGGCCAAGCATCCTAACTGATTATGGTAGTACGGCGCCAACTACCACGTCAAAACAAGCTGGGCATGGCGAATCCCCACCGTCGTCCAGGCTGGTATGCCCGCAGTAGTCATGATATTCATCATGTTCTTCCCCGAAAGCCCTCGATGGCTTATCTCAAAAGATCGTGCAGAGGAGGCGCTCGCCATCTTGGCCAAGTACCACGGTGACGGCGACGTGAACTCTCCCATCGTGCAGCTCCAGTACCACGAAATTATCGCAGATCACCGCTCGACCACCGACGAGAACCCCTGGTGGCAGATGAAGGAGCTCTTCAACACCAAGGCCCGCCGGTACAGACTTTTCATGGTCATTGCGATGGCTTTCATCGGCCAGTGGTCGTAAGTGATACCCTCCACTAGCGACTCCACAGCCTTCACCGGTAACTAATCATGCTTTCATTGCAGTGGAAACAACGTCGTATCCTACTTCATGCCCGAGATGTTCAAGCAAGCCGGCATCACCGACGACAACCCCCAACTCCTCCTCAATGCCATCAACCCAATCTTCTCCATGATCGCCGCCATCTGGGGCGCGACCCTCCTCGACAGGCTCGGCCGCCGCTTCATGATGCTGGCTGGCTTGGCCGGCTCGCTCGCCTCCTACGTCATGCTCACTGCCTTCACCGCCGAGTCGGCGAACCACAAAAACCTCTCGTACGGCGTCATTGTCTCCATCTACATCTTTGGCATCTGCTTCGCGTGGGGTTTCACGCCGCTTCAGACGCTGTATGCCGTCGAGTGTCTTGAAAACCGCACGCGCGCTAAGGGATCTGGACTTTCGTTCCTGTTCCTCAATGTCGCTATCATGATCAACACCTATGGTATCTCCGTCGGCATGGAGAAGATTGCGTGGAAACTGTACCTCGTCTATATTGCCTGGATTGTAAGTTCATACCCACGCTCTTGGAAATTGATCAATTCAATTTGCTGACGACTTTTAGTGCATTGAAATGGCAATCATCTACTTCTTCTTTGTCGAGACTGCTGGAAAGACATTGGAAGAGCTCAAGTCCATCTTCGAGGCTCCCAACCCGAGGAAAGAATCTACCAAGAAGACAAAGGTTGCTGTCGACGAGGCTGGTAACGTCATCAACGTCGGTGCGACCACTTCTGGTATCTAAGTGACACTGGACTGAGTGCTTCCGTTGGTGGCTCGGCTTCGAGTACCAGAATGACCTACATCCAGTCATTCCATCGTAGGAAGAAGGAAGGAAGAGAAGACATGAGAGATGAGATAATGGAATGAGAGAAGAGATGACAGAGGGCATAGAGACACTGGATTACTTGTCGACCCAGGAATTCTTATGCTCGACACTTCCACGATACCCGCTATGTTATATACCAACTACCTTACTGCGTTTACCCCGCATCTGATGGACTTCTTGAAGAACAATATGTTTTTGGAGCATCCGTGCCGTCATTCGATTTTCTCTCGAAAATAGCTGATTCCTGTCACTACATTCGTTCCGTACCAGACTTGGTATGAATGTTACGCCGAGCCATGCCACCCCACCACGACGCATTCCCGATGGGGATCCGCCAATCGAATCCCTCCATCCCCGCCGTCCGGGCAAACACACCCCTCGTCGTTTTTCCCAATTCATCTCTTCTCAACTCAGCCATCTACCGCTTCCCGCTTCTGGCCAGGTCCCATGCTCTCCACAATGCGCCCGTGGGGAAAGTAGATCCTTCGGGATCCGAATCTTGGGACTGGGTCCGTCCGTCTTGCAGTCTGCAGAGCCATCTCCAAAGCCATTTGCCAATCCACCGCGGCTGACATGGGTAAGCCGACCTCACGGGAATGACGGGGCGCGTCCCTCAAGGCTTTCTGGGGATCGGAAGAACCAAGCCCAAGGGACCAGCTGTCTGCCTTGCATCACGCCATGGCGGTAATTGCAGACCGCGGTCATCCCACAGAGGGAGGGTAGTAACCATCATGTGATGACCCGGATGACAGGCCTCGATTTCCCATTTAGGTAGTCACGATCTTGGGCGAAGAGGATGGATGGGATGCTTGGCTATGTACGTCGTTCCTGGGACCTGCGTGTACAAATGAGCTCGTCTACTGTGCTCCCGGTGGCCCCTCTTTCAAGGACCTCCAAGCGGAAGCTTTCCTTCCTTCAACGGTAAACGGGAGTAGTGCGGCCGGCTTGTCGGGAGGCTTAGGGCCGCAACCTCATTTGACTTGGCCCTGGGTTTAGAGAGTTGATTGATGGAATTTGGGGAGTTGTAGTCTTGACTCGTCTCATTTCCGGCGCGGAGTCGCGATGAATTTGCTCAGCTTCCTCATGTCAACTTTGTTGTCAGTCTAGTGATTCGACATGTTCCTCGATGATGCCGGCGATCCGACGGTGTGTGGATTAGGAGAGACTCACGTTCATTTATAGTCCCGACATGAACCACGCCTTTGTCGATCTTCCTCCTTTCTTGTCCCATCCCCGCAAGATCCTACATCACACCGTGGTATAGATCCCGAGGTCACCTTACTGCGGCCCCTCACCCTCGATAACTCGTCATTCAAAGACAAGAGGTCCTTGGCTCAGGATGAAGTACGCCAACCTCCTCCTGGCTGCCCTCGCGGCTCCAATCCAGGCCGCCTTTACCTGGAAGAATGTCAAGATTGGCGGCGGCGGCGGCTTCGTGCCCTCAATCGTCTTCCATCCTACGACAAAGGGTGTAGCGTACGCCAGGACCGATATTGGCGGACTGTACCGCCTCAACGCCGACGACTCGTGGACTCCGGTGACCGACGCTAATGGCTTTGCTGATGACTCTCACTGGAACCGGTGGGGCGTCGATGCTCTCGCGCTGGATCCCCAGGACGCCAACAAGGTCTTCATCGCCGTCGGCATGTACACAAACAGCTGGTATGTACAGAAATCCGTTCTCAAGTGCTTGGTAGTATTGACGGAGATCCCAGGGACCCAAATAATGGACAAATTGCCCGTAGCTCCGACAAGGGCGCGACCTGGTCGTTCACTGACCTGCCTTTCAAGGTGAGAGCTGCTTTCCTCTTTCATCCTTCTCAAGCACTGATATTCATCCAGGTCGGAGGCAATATGCCGGGAAGAGGAAATGGCGAGCGTCTTGCAGTAGACCCCAAGAACTCTAACATCATCTACTTCGGCGCCCGCAGTGGAAATGGACTTTACAAGAGCACTAACGGAGGTAAGTCCATGCAGAAACCTCTAGTTCGCTGCGCATAGAACTGACATACGGCTATCTCTCAGGCACAAGCTTCTCCAAGGTCTCGTCCTTCACCGCAGTTGGCACTTTCCGTGCCGGGCCTGCCGATAACGAGTATAGCGGCGACATCCAGGGAATCAACTTTGTGACTTTTGACTCAACTTCAGCCGCTCTCAGCGGAGCTACCTCTCGCATATTCGTTGGTGTTGCTGAGAACACTACTTCATCTGTATATGTCTCCAACGACGCTGGGTCAACTTGGTCGGCAGTTGCTGGCCAGCCTGGCAAGTATTTCCCTCACAAAGGAAGGATTCAGCCCACAGAGAGGGTATGTGATGAGAACTTCCCAAACACCTAGCAACCAAGTAACAAAATGAACAGGCCCTCTACCTCACGTACTCGGACGGCACCGGGCCCTATGACGGTACTTCGGGTTCCGTGTGGAGATACGACCTTACTGCCAACACGTGGAAGGACATTACCCCTGTCGCTCCCGGCTCCGACTTGTACTTTGGTTTCGGTAAGCTGCCGGTCTTCTTTTTGCCCTGATTCGTCGACTTCATCATCATGCCAGACTGCCAGAGCTCTCGTGCTGACTTTGTCAAGGTGGACTGGGGCTTGATATGCAAAAGCCCGGTACCCTAGTCGTTGCCACTCTCAACAGCTGGTGGCCGGATGCGCAACTGTTCAGATCAACTGATTCTGGGGCAACATGGAAGAAGATTTGGACGTGGGGTACCGACGGCAACCAAAACTTCAGTTACGTTCAAACCAGTCCCAAGGTAAGAGAGACTTTACTCGAGTGGACCCTTGAAGGTACATGTATCCTTGAGAGCTCATGTGCTGATTGAGACCAGGCTCCTTGGATTAAGACCAACTTCCTCGACGTCGATACCAAAGATTTAGGCTGGATGATTGAGTCCCTAGAGATCGACCCCCTTGACTCTAACCACTGGCTCTGGGGAACTGGTCTGACCATCTTCGGTGGCCACGACCTTACCAACTGGGATACAGGCGCCAAGGTGAACATCCAGTCACTCGCAGATGGAATTGAGGAGATGTCTATCCAGGAACTCGCCAGCGCCCCCGGGGGCTCAGAGCTACTGGTTGCCAACTACGACAATAACGGATTCACATTCAAGGCTAAGAGCAACCTTGATACATCGCCCCAGACCACCTGGACAAATCCGATGTGGGCTAGCTCCGTGGGCGTAGACTACGCCGGTAACAAGGTGGCCAACGTCGTTCGCGTCGGCAACACCGCAGGCACTCAGCAACTGGCCGTGAGCTCCGATGGCGGAGCCACCTGGAACATCAACTACGCAGCTGGCACGACGCAGTACGGCGGCACAGTCGCATACTCTGCCGACGCCGACACCATTCTCTGGTCGACCGCAACACTCGGGGTCCAAAGAAGTCAGAACCAAGGTTCTCTTGCCCTCGTCTCGAGCATTCCGGCCGGTGCCATCATCGCCAGTGACAAGAAGAACAATACCGTCTTCTACGGTGCCTCCGGATCCAGCTTCTACCGCTCCACCAACCTCGGTGCAACGTTCGCCACCTCCGGCTCTTTCGGCTCCGCCTCCGAGATCCGCCACGTCGAAGCCCACCCAGCCAAGGCAGGCGACGTCTGGGTTTCGACCAACGTCGGAATCTTCCACAGCACCGACTATGGCGTCACCTTCACCCAAGTCTCCACAGCCCTCACCAACACAAACAAGATCGCACTCGGAAAGGGCTCCGGCACAAACTGGAACCTTTACGCCTTCGGTACCGGCTCCGCAGGCCGCAGACTCTACGGCAGCGCCGACCTCGGCGCCTCCTGGGCGGATCTCCAGGGCACCCAGAGCTTCGGCGCCATCGACAGCGCCAAGCTCGCCGGCTCCGGAAACGAGGAGAACCTGGTCTACGTCGGCGCCAACGGACGCGGTGCCTTTTACGCTTCTGGTGCCATTGCTTCCTCCGGCGGTGGTGGATCGACCTCTGCCGCGCAGACTTCGACTAGCAGGGCTTCGAGCTCCACGGCCGCAGTGACCTCTTTGACTTCCTCTGCTAGGTCTTCTACCCTGACGACTTCTACCACGGTCCGAACTTTGACTAGCTCTGCGCCCGCGGCTACAGCGACGAACCTGGCTCCGCATTACGGACAGTGTGGAGGACAAGGCTGGACCGGGCCTACGCAGTGCGTGTCACCGTACACTTGCACCACTTCGAATCAGTACTACTCCCAGTGCCTATGAACAGTAGCGGGAGGGGCTTCTTTACAGTGAAAGGAGAAATAATACGATGAGTTGTAGAAAGTTATGAGACGATTGGTAGGCTTGGCCGTTCTTGTAGGATGAATCATGAAAGGCTAGGTGATGATTTAGCAAGTCTACTTTACGAGTGTTACGCGCCCAGCGATATTTCTGTGTTGACCCTGTAAGCTGTTCCCACCAGATTTCCGTTCTAGTCCAGCTCCATAGTTTCAGCTAAAATTACAACCGGCTTGATATGAGACAGTTGAGACTTCCAATCACTCCCTCAAGAAGCGAAGAAAGCTTCGCCCAATGAGAACACCATCGTGTGCATCCGAAAACCTCGCCATGGCATCTCTAAAAGGTTCTTCAGGAATGATGCCAGCCTGATGGCGGATCTGCAGCATTTCGCTCATCATGAATGGGGAGAACTCGGGGTGGCCTTGCACTGTGATGAACCTCCGAAGAACATACATGGCTTGGTATGGGCTAGCAAGACGACGCCAGAAGGCAGGTTGAGGACTGCATCGCGGTGTGTTTGATAGATGCTCTGAGATTGCAATGCATCACAATGCATCGTGGTCAGCATACTCTTCGGTCCAAGGACGCAAAGAATCTCATCCACGCTTAATGTGCGGAAGGGAAAGGACCTACCAGACTCTCAGATCCAAACACATTCTGGCCCTCGTCCATCAGCTCCAACTTTGTGACAGAAAGCTCCCATTCTCCGGGAGACCGAGCAACCTGCCCACCAAGAGCGCGAGCAACGATCTGATGCCCGAAGCAAACGCCAATGACGCGAATACGGCCCTCATCCAAAAGTCTCCGCGTGAAAGTCGTCAGCCTGACAATCCATTCATCATCCGCATAAGCCGAATACCGAGATCCCGTGATGAGCACGGCATCAATACTCTCAGGCTCGGGGTAAGCGGCATCCACACCGCCTTCAGCCACCACGTTGTACGAGCTGAGACTGCAGCGTCTGCGGTGGATCAAGGCTTTCGCATGCGTTTCTTAAAAGTGTCGTGAAGATGGTGTCGAAGCGGCCTAGTTTGGCCGATACGCTAGGCAGTGGCTCATCTGCGACGAGGATGGCCAGTCGGACGGGGTCTGGAAGCGATATGGAGCCCATTGTATGCAGTGCTTACGCCGGTTTGGAGGAAATGACTCGTCTTTGCGAACAAGCTGAAGCGGCAAGAAGTATGATGTGGTCTTTCACTAGGGGCAACTCATGTGAGAAGCGCCACTGACTTATCAATCCGCTCGACGAGGTGAGTTACGAGCACCCCCTGAGGTGACTGGAAAGGATAGACGTAGGGCTGTGCAGGCTCCACGATTCTGCCCACGGCTGACACAGTAGGGAACATCACATCGCCTTGACCGTGGGGCCGCGAATTTGTTGCGTTTGCTCGCATGGATGTATCGGCGGACATCTGCCTTGTACTACCTTATCTTATTCAAGTGGCTCCGTTGCTCCTTGGAAGCAAAGCATGTGGCCTTTGCTGACCGAAACGGCCCCTCTAATTTCAAAGCATGCATCGCGGCAGCCAGAAACTGCCTGGATGTTCCAGCTACTTTTGTGTATGTCTACTTTGTCCGTCTCTGATGATTCTTTCCGTCCGTTTGTAACCGGGCTACTGACTCTCCGTGTCCTCACTCGTCATCTCCAAAGATGTTTGGTTGCCGGATACCGGCTCCTTGATCGTGATATACTGACTATGTGCCTTGATTCTGCTCCCGTACTTGTACAACACCCATGGAACTGGCACCAGTACGACCGAGACAAAACCAAGCAGACTACTTGCCCATCCAATACCCATGGAGGTGAACGTTTGCACCGTGAATAGTGGAAATGCACCTCCACCCGCATATCTCAAAAGGCTGTTGGCACTCAGAGCGCTCGCGCCATGCAACGAACCATAAGAGTTCATGATATACAGCGCGCCGCTACTATAGACCATGATGTTGCCCACGGCGAATGGTACAGAGGCAATGACTGGACTGAGCCAATAGACACCCTTGTCGGCTGTCCATCCAAACCAGAACAGGCTGGCCGGGTTGAGTGCGCAGCCGACCGTGGCGCCGTAGAGACGATACTCTGGGGGTACCGCGCCGACGCCATACTTTGCCTCCAGCGCTGGGTAAGTCTTGCGATCAACGTAGACCACAGCTAAAAAGCCAATGACGCAGCCCAGCGCGATAGAGATGAAGGCGAGACCCTGCTGGCCCGGGGTGAAGCCATAATGGCCCCCAAAGACGTAGGGGAAGGCTGCGAAAAAGCTATAAAAGACGGCGAAGTTGAAGGCCATGTCAATGGTCATGAAGAGCACGATTGACTCGCCGAAGAGCATCTTGAAAGGCTTGAGAACGATACGTTGGACATTTGCGCTCGAGGGGAGGGCAATCTTGGGCGTGTGGGCTTGAGGCGCATCGGACTGCTTCTCAGCACGCATGCGCCTTTGGAGAATGGTCTGCTGGTAGGTCTCGAATTGTGGAAGGGCATAGATGTAGTTGAAGGCTACCATGACGAGGACGACCCATCAAGCCACCGAAAGCCCTTCTTTTCTGCCAAGAAACCCCTGATAACATGTCCTTGAACTCATAGTTAGGATGGTGTGAACACAGGGACAACGAAGAAAGTCTTTACCAAAAGCCGGTCCGAGAAATGGAGACACAAAATAGAAAGGGTAGACGAATCCCGCCAGTGCAGGTGGGCATAGGTCAGCGTTGGTTCCGCCACCGACGGAAACGACGGCACTCCCAAAGAAGCCGGTGAAAAAGCGACAGACAATCAGTGTCGTAAAGTTCTGTGCCAGCCCCGAGCCCAGGATGAAGAGTCTAAAGACCGGGACGGTGCTGAGGTAGTATTCGCTAACGGGTGCGGTTATGATGGCACCGAGGCCGAGGACCCAGAGAAAGAGGGAAAGACCGAGGAGGGATGCCGTGTGTGAGACGCCAAACTTTTCCGACACGTCGTTGGCGCCAGAGGTGTAGACGGAAGAGGCGAAAGACCTGAGCGAGTAGGAGTCAGTAAGGACTCGGGGCCTTCAAGTTGCCTTGGGAGAGTATTGCTCTTACACATTGACGCAAAGAAAAGCCGGAATGCTGGTGCTGTAGATGCGCTTCCACAATGTCCAGTTGTATGGGCACTCCGGATCATCTGGTCCCCTCCAGTCGGGCAGGTCAACTTCTTGTTGCGGGTTTGCCATGCTGCTGGAGAACAGACAAATGGGGGATCCTTGTCGAGGCCAGGCTGGACACTAAGCAAGGAGTTGGCGATCTGGGGCCTCGATTCAAGTTCTTTGAAGAGGTGTTGTAGAATGATAAAAGAGGGGAAGGAGAGATACTTCTCAAAGTCACTTTCAATGGCTGCAAAGACCTCGCTTGGTTTAATAGTAGCGCGAAGAGAAATAGCAGAATTTTCATGTCGACGCGAGGAAGGAAAAAGGCCCCTGACTCTGACGATAACCTCCCCCAAACCAACCACACCAATGAGAGAGAGTCAACAAGAATCGCCCTTGGAAGCTAGGACACCAGGATTTGACATAAGAAGTAAGCAAAAAGAGGAGCCCAGCCCCCGCGAAGCCGCAAGGTCTGCGAAGTAGGGGTCGGCCCGTCACGTCACTAACGGTGTGCATTAGCTCGTCGGCCAGCCTCGGCAGCATGGCAAATTACAAATGAGGGGAATGTTCTTATTCGCCTTGATCCGCTATACATATTTCGACATCGTCTAGGCAGCAAGAAGCAGTCCATACAAGAGCCCTTGTCAGTTGTTCGGAGGGTTTATGTCTAGTCCTGAGGCTAGACTGCGACACAGCATCGAATTGCCCCGAACGATTTCCACCTACCTTATAGGTAAGACATAGTGATGTTACACACGAACCAAACGTCAGTAGGGCTTAAAATTTCAACCTCAAGCAGTTGAGCAAGCATCAGCTAAGGCGAGACGGCTCATCGGGTTGCTAAGCGAGGGCTGATAGGTCACTTCGGAAAGTACAGTTGGATTCTTCTAGCCAAATCTGACTCTGCAAGAAATGATATTGGTCGTACCGCACTCGTCCGACTACTAAGACATGATTCGTCAGGCTGAGCGGCAAGGCGGTGGAAATCCGCCGCAGGACACAAAATCTGGAAGGGGCCACATGAACATCTCACAACATGTCTTGGGATTTCGAGCCGCGTGTTCAAGGTGGCACCGTACTTCTGCATGTGCTTCAACTGCGGTACTGCAGTCATCTCGAGGGTGAGATGGAAAATTGACGAGACGACTGGTCCCCCACGCCGCCCATCTACAGCCTCCCTCGTCCTAGGCACCCAAGTCGTGATGCGAGAAGCGTTGGGAGGTTTTATGGAGTTCTTTCGGCGATGGTTTGCAACAGGACTCTCTGCCGTAGTCACTTCATGAGTTTCTATAAAGGTAGGTGCAGATACCAATGCTTGCGTTCTGTTAAACCAAGCAAATCAGTCGAGTACGATTTTGTCTCTTTCATTACTTTGATGCATCTCTCTGAGCATTCCCCTTGGAAAGTAGACAAACATCATCATGCGGTTTCTTGTTACCACGATCGTTCTTTCCATTCATGGCGGGACGAAGAAGTCCACTTACATCAGCCTACACGATCCCCATTCAGGCCTATCTACCCCTTTATCCAGCGACGATGAGGTGGATGTATGGATCTGCGACGGCTCAGAGGTCACTAGTGACTGATGGACCAGTGGTTTGATCATGGTAGCCAAAACCCCAAGTCCATGCTCGTGCAAGATGTCGAGACTATGTCTCGTTTAAGAGAGCATCCTAGGGGTCGCCTGCTTCAAATCGCTGCCTTTCCCGAATATATGGAAGGTCTCTCACAGAAGGAGTGGGAAGAAGCCGTCCTTCGTGAAGCAGAGATGCTTTACGCCAAACCCCGTGCCGACGCTGATACTCAGCGCATAAACGTCAACATCAAAGCTGAGGGCTGTTCACCTAGTCAAACAAACATCCTGCTCATATAGGTGCCGGTATCATGAACCTTATGGCCGCCCAACTCCTTGTCAGACGCGGTTACAAGGTTCGCGTCGCGGACCAAGGTCCCGACCCGCGGGCTTGCCAACTCAAAGACTGGACTGCGCTAGGTGTCACGAGCGGCGGCCACAATGCCCGCATGTTCACAAACACCGAGTCAGAAAACTATAACTTATGATATATATTCGACAGCTCCCGTAACCCTTTATAGACCATAAGCTGATCTTTGGTGAAAGCCGTGCCTGCCGTCTTAACGTGGGGATGACTTGATGCTGCAGTCGATAGGCAGGTCATTCCAGAAGTGTATTAGCGGGACGCATTCGAAACGAGTCGCTTGCCTTCGCTGGAAGAATCGGGCGTTGTCAGTCATGCTGGAGTGCGTTGGTTTCAGGGGAGTCATAGACCTCCTCCCATGATACCGTCACAGTTCGGTTACAGCAAACTGCGCTTGCCCGTGGTTTGAAGTAAAGATTATGACTCCAGTCGTCAGACGCACTCCTTGATCCAAGAATTTCGGGATAGACCTGCCACAGCTCTGATAGCTAGAATCTATGTTCTTTCACAAGAGGTGTATCAATTACTGACACGTGATAATGAATGAAGTGTTTGGAAAGGTCCAGACCCCTGTTCATGATTTGTTTGCTTAACTGTAGGTAGCCTCAAGGCAGCCACATACTTCTCAAACTACAGTGCTGTTTCCTGAATCTCCAGAATAGTTCTGTCTGTGGCTTCCTCTCCCAAACCAACTTCCCATAGCATATAGCGGCTGTTCAACTTGTGGAATGCAAGATAGCCAAGCAAATGAGAGTCCAGCAACTTGAAGTATGGATCCCTCCCTCTCAGCACGAGCCGCACTAAGTGATAGTTAGTTAGTATCCCGTTCAGTCTCAAATATCAAAATACTGCTCTAGATATGCTCCGTATCCTTCAATATCGATGACATGCATACAATTGATCGCGAATGCTGGAAGAGATAAAGAGACTTGAGGGAAAACCGTGCTGAGACTTAATTTCTTGCGTTTTCATTCTTACCTCCTCGGAGATCTCGGCAAAAACAGTTCGCGCCTCTTTGTCCTCATACCATCTTCTGTTGTGAATGTAATTATGCTTCTCTCCAGCCAACTCCTCTTTGTAGAAGCTGATACGATTAGCAATAGCAGGGCTAGGAGTAATCAAACGAGGTAGACCAACGAGAGTATGTCATTAGTAAGTCCAATCCATGTACCAAGGCCCGGTATCACCTCCAAGAAAGAGGACATATCAGGGCAGAGAGCTTTGGGGAACGTGAACTAAGCGTACGCTGCTCCTACTCCATCCTTTTCGCGAAGAAACCATGCCCAGCCATGGCCAGCTTTTGTGCGCTCAATGTGACTGAATACCTTACGGGCTTCAAGCACGTTGGCGTTCAAGAAACTCAGCGATGAGGAAACAATAAAGTTGGCAACTAAGGGATCCCAGTACTTAAACGCCAGTTTCATCAAATCTACCCATCCTTGGAGTAGAGGTATGGGCTGCTTCTCGCCAGCAGCAAAACGTTCGTGAAACATTTGGAACTCTTGGAGATAGTTGACAGCTTCGTCATCCAGGAGGAGACCGAGCCCTGAATGAATGCCAACAAATACTTGTACCTCAAACGGATGGTGAGGGAAGCATACCTAGGTTGGACAGTCAGCTTCAATAGTTTTACAGACGAAGAAGGTGATACGCACAACTGGATACCCATATCCAACTTTGAAGCAAACCCACGAATGGGTGCCTTCCTCGTAAGGTACACCCGTTTGATCTGCGCATAGACACATCGCTTTCCACAAGGCATCGTTGCTTGTGGTAGATGGTGGGGCGTAGCCGATCCCACCAGCAAAACTACTTATCCGGGGTTGTATGAAAGTCTTGAAGTCTTCGGGTTCTGATGCAGGTGGTCGTATTCGGTCAAGTGTCCGTGGCTTGGACGGCTGGAGGATCCGCCAGTGTGAACTAAGCGTACTCACCAAAATGCCCATGGTGAACCTTTTACTTTAGGAAATAACTCAAAGAAGCAAGAGAAGATGGCAGAATAGATTTGGCAGATAATGGTCATAGAGAAAAGGGAGATATTTATAGGGTTCTTCTCCCCAACTCTCTCTCTCTCTCTCTACCTCTGGTTCACGGCGTTAGACGGCTAAATACGACAACGTTCTTCCTCGAAACCCATTGACTTGTAATGCACTCCATAACCCACCGCTTGAGAACCTCGCCGACAAAGAATCTCTCCCTTCATGATATGCAGCCAAGTCTCACCAATGCTACTTAATAGGGGCTTTTGTCACTGAGCGTTTCTTGATAATGTAGCTAAGCGAAGAAGATTATATGGAGTAAGTGATTATTGCCTTGTTTGTTGTCACGAAACCAGGATATCCAGCATCCCTGAATATG
>JFFI01002416.1:247-12481 GCA_001563125.1 Colletotrichum salicis
TGGACCGTGGAGGGACGGGAAGGGGATGTGGACTTCTGATGGAGATTTGCTTGGTGATCTGATGGGTATCATGGAGGATGTGCGTTCTTGTCTTGGCTTTGGAGGGTCCAGTTTCAGTATGGAGTTGTTTTGGGTTGCTGGTGAGAAGATTACGAGGCTGAGGTTTGTTGGGTTTGGTTAGTATAGCTTGACAGGACTCAAGAGGCTCCTCTGTAGAATCAGAGGGGATGATAATGTCTCGATTGCTCGCTCTATTTCGGTTTTAGCATCTTTACTCGAGCCATATATCGTTTGCTTCTCTGCCTAGACTAGAGTAGCAGGCCTGGAGTCCGTGAAAAGGGCATGAGGGAGGGGCTGCGAGGCCTCTGGTGAAAAGGATAGCGGCCAAGACTTCACAGCGTGAATCCATCCACCCTCATCTTTCTCATAAGTGTTTGACAAGACAAGAATATGGGATCGTCCTCTCCGGAGGCGCCTCAACATGTTCAAGGTGCGCCAGAATCACGAGAACGGCCGCTGCGGCTTCCCAACATACTTCGGGTCAACCAGATCTAGAGATGGACCTTGCTTTCGCCGCCGCTCTTTTCTCACTCTTTGTACGGTGCTAGCATTACGGCGTAGATGTTGATTTTTTTTGCGGAAGCAACTCGCTTTCCTCTACGGCGCGATCCATGCGGATTTACATAACTCTAGAGGCTTGGTCTTGGAAGACTTGGCGGCGTAGACCCTGGGCAATGCTACGCTATCAAGACGTTGAGGATGAGAGAGGGTAAACCAACTAACAAGTTGGCAGGATTTCGTGCTAATGGCCCGCTCTCCTCGATTAGTAGCTATCCAGGAGCGCTTTATTGCATGCGTGTTATGATGTCTGGAAAACCACGTACATGTAGAGAGATCCTCTGTGCGAGTCGATGAAAGTAATAATCCTTGAGGTGGCAATTCTGGCCTCAAAATTTGACGAGGAAACACGAATACATATCTAGCCTTGTTTTGTTACCTGTCCCGTGATTGATCACTCAGATGGTTTTGAAGGTTGTGGTTGTATGTTTGAGTTGTTACACTATCTCGACTGAAGCAGCTATGGAGGTTACACAGCTTGAAGAGCTAACTCGGGATCATCTAGAAAAGGCCGAGCCTACCTAGAGAGCTGTCCTACCTTGAAGTCAAGCTAAATCTAAAGTGACGAGAAGGTTTATGTTCTCTTCTCAGTGTGTGAAATCATGTTTAGCAGAGGCGGGATAGAACTGACGGTCGAGTAAGAGAGGCTGTTACATTGGGTTTGTAAAGCATCCCCTCATATACACAGCACGGTAAGGAGGAGTTCGAGCATCCTCCCAACCCCTCAGTTTCTGAATTCTTCGTGAGGTTAAGGTTGTTCAGAATCGCAACCACGTGCACGGAGCAGAACTGGCCCGCCAGGGCGGTCACAAGTAGTATTGGTCAAGCATAACTTCACATTATGAGAACGTGACTTCCAAGCAGCTGTTCCTAGTATCTACTACGAGACTCAACCAAGACTATAGCCGCGACGCGGGCTTTGTTGCCGCAAAGTAGCGGCGGTAGAGTCCATCTCGTACATAATTCCACCTGCAACATGGACATCGACTCCCCCTATCACCGCCTCGAGCACCCACGTGACCACCCACATCGAACATGAGAGCGAGCTGATCACGAGCCTCGTAGATTGTTCGTGCCCTGCACTAGAACAGTGGTGCAATTTTCATGCAGTGGTCGCGTTTGCTTCTTGTTGGTTGGCCCCCAATCTTTTGGCGATCGTTGGCGCTGCTTCTTCTGAAAGTCGGTCTCGCTCAGCTTTGATCATACTTCAATTCCTCTAGACAGTCTCGCATACACTGATCCTCTAGGTAATAGCGTTGTTCATCTTACGCCTCTGAATTTAAGGAACTGAGAGAGACAGCAGGACATAGTGAGATTGAATAGGTAACCACATCATTTCCGCATTTCGTTATAAGCGTGGTTGGTATGTTGTTCTCGCACATCAGTCCATCCACATCAACGACAGGACGTCGTGGTATATTGAGCGCCACCTTGTGTGACTCTATCTACCCGTCAACCGTTGCAAAAGGGGATATGATCAAGCTTTATAAAAAAGCTCGTCTCAACTTCGTCTTCACTTCGTCTCGCAGAGCTCATCAGGACCATGGGGACGCACTAATAGCCGCACAACGAAAGCCTTTCGGGGCTTCGACAGATTCCAACTTTGGTCTCTCCTTTCCATTTAATCGCCGTGCAAGCAAGTCACTGGGGAATCCGAATAAGCCCAAGCAAACATGAGATACACTCATCGTCAACAGCACGGAGGAAGTCAAGAAGCACAGGCGCACCTTCTTTCCTTTCCTCATCGTTGCGCTTGTCTCGATTCCAAACGTGGATATAGAATTCCCAAAGGGTAGGTAATCACTGAGAACCAATTACATTCGCCTCGAAAGAGACATTTCCGTGTCATGATAATTCCGACAATCCATTCAGTCACTCATGGGCGGGGTATCTCCCTAGTTCACATGGCATACACTCAGCCCGGTTGGTTTCGTATACTTCTCTTCGACTTGTTCTTACTATGACCCGTGATACCAACCTCAAAAGACACGCGAGCCGTTGTCGTGGAGTTTTCTCTGTTCCTCTAAACTACCCTGGCCCTGAAGGAGCAACACCTTCAAGATAGCTTCAGACGCAAAAGACGTTGCCAATATTCTAAAAGACGAGCCCCACCCGCCCAGAGACTCGACCTGAACCAGCGAAAGCTACGTATCCAGGGACTAGGCCCCTCTACCAGTTGGCGAGCACATCTACACATCTCAACAGCCCGGTTGACCCAAAATCAGAAAGAACATCGAATCACGGATAGAAGCCCCAAAGAGCACCCACTCGCAGACCTCTGCTACAAACAAGAAAGTAAAAAGATATTGTGTAAACGCCCTCCTAATCACGTCCATCCACTCCAGCAGCCTAGAAATCGGCTCTGAAAATGCTCCTTAACCTAAAAACTGAGACCTCTTAAAAGCCATGAACCTACCCCAAGAGCTCTCCATACGACGGGCGCCTTCTATACACTAATGCGTCTACTCCCGCGTCTGTGTCTTTTCAAGCAAGTCTCATAGATACCCCCCAGGTGCCCATTGAAGTTCCACTTGTCAGCACGACGAGATGAGACTCGGGACTCAGCAAGTCAATCTCGACGGAGACGGTACCCAACGTAGGAATATATTCACCACCAATTCCGGGACTAAATAACCTCACCTTCGACCGCGGAAAATGAGCACGAGACTCTGACTAACTCCATACGCACGAAAGGAGAAAAAAAAAACACAAATTACCTCCCTGATTGTACTTCATTCTAATTATTCCCTTCTCTCTTCAAGAGGCACAGACGGAAGCCCATAGAGGAATAAAAAAGACGGAAATAAAAATCAACCGAGTGCTTCGAATGTGACATCGAACCCACGAGATTTTCAGATGACCATTACAAATAGGACAATCGAATGTCAGCCTACCACGGGGAACTAACTCTTAACTACTAGACAATCTTCAGGCGGGTCCTTCACTCCCAGAGGTGAGAACATCTTGCTCTCTGCTTGGGTTGAACTTTTTGGGCTATTTTTGGTCCTTATATACCTATGCCCCGCCACCACCACTCCTGAGCCAATCTTCTACCCTTTGACCCAGCAAGAATCTTATACGACACACCAGCAAACGTCACCGGACACGGAGCACCCCCTATCTCTCCATCAGGAACCGAAATCAACGAGACCTTGACACAAAGGCCAGCCTCACAATACGACACGCGCTTAGAAGAAGAATTCAGCACACCGCAAAAGAACACCTGCAAAGTCTGAAGGATTCTATACCTATCCTTTCCCGAGTATCATACAGGTTGGGCTGCCAAACTCGTCATAGCACACACGAGAAAAAATCCTAGACCAAGGGCCAAAAGGAGATCTTCGCAGGCTCGCTCGCAGCCATGTTCCCTCCCCCCGAGATCACAAATCTCTCTCACCCCCCCTCTCTCTGCTGGTATCCGTTCCACTTCTTCATTATCGAGCAACAAGAAAACACGAAAAAAAGCATCCCCCACGCCTCACACCCCGAGGTTTTTTGATATGTCCCTAAAACTCCAGAACACAATGTGTGCAGCCTTGCCACAGTAAAACAGTGAACAATGACCTTTGAGACTGTCAATGTCACAACCAGATATAATTCCCATGCCTGCGCTGTTGCCGCCGTAGTCGTTCAAGAAGGTAATCCAACCCCCCTGAAGGATTTGATGAAACAAGAAACCAGTCGTCCCCGTGTTCGCGCGGGCCAAAAGCTTGGAACTACTTGAGCATGGAGTGGGTGCGGATACCCTTGGGGCCAAGCTCACTGCGGAAAGGTTAGTAAAATGGTCCAAGGCTACAATGAAACGGGTAGTGAAGGCAACGGAGAGGAAACATACTTGTAGTCGACTCTGCTCAGGCTAGCTTGACGCTGAGCCTCGAGACCGGCCATATCGAGGTTGTGCTGGCAGAAGGCGATGCGCGCGGCAACCTGCGCTCCCAGGAACATGGCCTCCTCGAAGCCGTTCTTGTTCCACTCGCTGAGGTAGGTGGGCAGCGTCGCCAGCTTGATGCTAGTGGGCGTCTGGCTGTGGAAATGATGGCCCGCAACGGAGTGAGTGCCGTTGGGGCCCGCGTCGCCACTAGGACCCGGAGTGCCCTGGTTCTGAGCGGAAGCTGTGGTAGCGGCCTGGAGCAGGGGGTTAACGCCCGAGGAGCCGGCGGCGGCGTTGGCGGGAAGCTGGTGCGGGGCACCCGTGAAGGAGCCCGTAGGAGTCTGCGCGCCAGTGCCAGTTGGGGTTGCGATGTTGGACGGCAGCTCCGAGGTGAACATGGTAGCCGTGCTGGGAGAGATGAGGTGGCGGGCCAGCAGTGTCTGGACAATGTTGTCCTTCAGACCGCGGAGACGTGCGCCATTGCCGACGAAGACGAGGTTGTCCCAGCACGGAGGGCGCATGTACATATCGTCGATGCCTTGGACAGTGCGGTAGATTGTGGTTACGATGCGGTCGATCTCGCCACGGTCAGCAAAGGTGAAGCGCTCGAGGCCGACCTCAATGTCGCGACGGATGCGCTTGGCTTGCATCTGAGGGGTACCGTTGGTGGTAGCCTCTGCAGGGATCGTGGCGGAATGGCCGTTTGTACCATTCGTCTCGGGGGCAGTGACTGGGGCAGCAGCTGGAACTGCAGCATCTGTCGGCGCTGCAGGAGCCGAAGACTCTGCAGGCTTGACGTCGCCCTCGGTGGTCGTAGGAGCTGTGACGTCGGCGGGCTTGGTGCCATCCGTCATCTCAACGTCCTTGGACTCGGTCGCATTTCCTGCCTCTTCCTTCTTGGGCTCCTCCTTGGTCTCTGGCTTGGGCGGCTGAACCTCCTCCATGACGACCTCTTCGAAGTAGAAGGTGTTGTGAGTTCTCTTGGAGTTGGGCAGACGAACCGGCTTCGCAGCCTCGGCTTCCTGAGTAGCCTTGGCCTTCCTGCTACCCTTCTGCTTCTCCTTCTCCTTCTTGGCGAGGAATTCGCGCGCATTTCCGCTTGTGACTATGGACGCCACATCGAGAACACCCTCCTCAGCCGCCTTCTCCTCAATGTCCTCCTCGGCGGCAGGAACGACCGGTTGCGCAGTCGGCGCGGCGGAAGGAGCCGCCTCGGTAATGGGTGCGCTGGGAGGAGCTCCTGCCGTCTGAGCTGTGGGGAGGTCCATGAGGATAGAGCTGTTTGGCGCATATGGCAGCACCTCACAGATGTGGCTCTTCTTCAGCTGCTCCGCCATGTCGTACTTGAAGTCCTTGTCCTTGAGCTTCTCAAGGAGCTTGCGCGTGAACATGTCTCCGCCCGAGATGAAGCGCTCCGGGGTCGGGGAACCGAGCTCTCCATGGTTGACCACGCGGCCGTCGTGTATACATGTGACGTCAACCTTCTCGTAACCAATGTCCACCACGGTGAGACTGGGCCACTTGAGGCCGTATTGGGTAGCGATACCGCTGTGGATCATGCAGAGGGAAGGAGTGCGAGTCTTTTCGAAGATGTAGCGTGCGATCGTCTCGGTATCGGGGCGGCACCATTGAGGCGAGGCCATGAGCATGATTGGGGTATTGTGGTAGGTGGTAGTGAGCATGCTGTGAACATGATCGAGGAACGCCAGGAAGGCCTCCATGTTAATGATGCGACCGCCTGAAATAAGACACCAATTAGCACCCCAGACGTGAAATACTGCAGTAGTAACCAGAAAATCATACCTTGCATAGGATAGACAGCGCCTTCATCTGAGTCGGTATCCTCAACCCACTCGTACTCATCATCATCGGTCCGCGGACCATCGATAGCAAGCGCGACATTAGCATTGGCCTTCTTGCGCTTGAAGGTGTGGAAGGGCCGCCACTCGTCCGTCTCGGCGTCCTTGAACATGCGTGTCGGGATACGGTGGACGGGCGGGGTAAGCTCGCCGCATCCCAGCTGGGCCATGGTGGTCTTGCTGCCGGGACAGATGATGAGGACCTGATCCTCGCGGAACTTGCCCGTCTGGGTCGACATTTTGCCGGCGCGCGAAGCTTTCTAAGCACCGCTGGAAGTGTCCGTCAAGTTGTCGTTGTGCGCGAGGTTTCCTGGCGTGCGCGGGGTTTTGGCAGCGCCTTTTTTCGGAGTCTTCGTGGGCGTAACGGGGATCGTGGGCGGGCGAGGACGCGGACGAAGTCGAGTCACGTAAGAATTGGCGACGTGCTCAGAGTCGCTATCGCTGTTGCTGCTGCTGCTGCTGCTGTTGGCACCTGGGCTGCCACTGCCCCAGCCAAAGCTGGAATTGGCTGGATTGAAGGTCCCAAAGATGGTCCGTGCCACAGGAATCGCATCATTGTTTCTCCGAGCCTTGCAGCCATTGCAGGCACATCCCACTCTGGTGTGTGAGCTGAATCTCATGATGAGATGTGTTGGATTTGTGGTGTTTGTGCTTGAGGAGAAAGAGGTTGATGAGAATTCCGCAAATCTTGGAGTTTTGAAAGGAAATAAATCGGGGTTAGAGGGGGGCATTGAGCAAACTACTGCCTAGACGGACCGCACAGGCGGAGAAAGGCACCCAGCCCTTGACCTTGAGCTGTGCCGACTTCACCTTCGTACGCAAGGCAAGGCATGTGAACATGTAACCGCATAGTCTTAATGTGAGATCTGGCTTCACGGCTAACCAGGTTGTTCTGAATGATTGTTCATTATCTTTAGGCAATAAGATCTTTAGACAATAAGTTGAAGACTAGGCTATCTGCGCTAGGTGACCAAGGACACCCCTTTTATAGCAGTCCAGCTCCATTGATTTCTTTCACAGCACCTTGTAAGCTGTAAAGCATCGCCCGATATCTACACACAATCCGGTCTCCAATTCTCTTGACTTCGGTGACCCTCAGGTACACTACTGTGTCTGATCTTCCCCATGGTATGGTGTTGTTGGTGCCTCCTTTTCCCGACCACTCTGTTCTGTACATCCATGAACGCCTTTTGCCTGTCATAAAGTTGGTCGTTATGTATAAACTATTTGGTATCCTTAACCGAGGATGCCAGTCCCAAAATGTCCCAAACGCCTGGTACACACATCTTGAGTGATGAATGGGACACCTAAAGGGTCCCCAAAAGGTGCCGTGGCGCCTGTGTCGCTGTAAAGACTAGAAATAAACAAAAAGAAAGTGAATGGTATCATGCGACATTGACTGTCTGGGGAGTGGCGTGTCTCGACTCGAAGCTTGTAGTTTCCCTCAGGGGCGTACCCATGGGGTTCATGAAATCTCCCTCATCCGGGAAGGCTCCAGGTGCCATAGGCGTCGCCTGCTCAGGTTCCAGAATCGTAGGGGTTTGAAGGGCAGACACATCCTCTGTGTGTAGCTTCTCGGTCACAACAGAGTCTGTCTTCTTCATCTTCTCCTCTTCAGAAACGTCCGGGGCCTTCTCTTGGATCGACGGAATGTTGTCCATTCCGCTTCGGATTGAGGATGAATCGATGGACTGTCTCGGCGAGAGAGTAAAAGAGGCCTGCATAGGGCTGTGAAGGTGGCTGACATCGCCAATATCACTCTTGCTAGCACGAGAGGTTCTCATAGGGCTTCTGGCGGGCAGAGGCGGAGGAATCCTCTTGGGGATGGTAACCAAAGCGCCCTTGGCGTGGATAGGAGCAGCCATGACGACTGCAGCGGGCTGGACGGCTGCAACCTCGAAGATGACAGGCTCTTCAAAGTCCTCGTCTTCCTCCTCATCCTCCTCGTCATCAGCATCAGCGTCTGGCTCATCATTCTGGGTATCCTCCTGCTCCTCGTCGTTTCTGGAAATTATGCTGGCATCGTCTTTTGTGTAGATGCTGGAAGCCTTGGTAGCGGCGTCATCCATAGTGCTGACATCGGTGCGCAGGTGGTCGTCGCTGTCAGTCATGACAGTTCCCTCGATCGAGTGGCTTCCGCTGATTTGCCTCAACGGGGTGAAGTCAATCTTGGTGTAGTCAACCTCCTCAGGCTCCTCCTCCTCCTCCGGCTCCTTGAGAACAGGGAGGCTATTAATGGAAGCGCCGTCTTCGCTCTGGCTCTGGCTCTGGCTAGGCGAGGTGAACGGCGTCCCGGTCGGGTTTGACTGTGTCCAAGCCTCAGACATTTTGGTGCGGCTGGTCTTGGTAGACATTAGGCTGCCTCGGTTACTCTTCGTCGTAAAAGTATCACCGCTCTGCCTGAACTTCGAAAATGCTGGACTGGAGGGAACAGGGTGGAATTCGAATTGGTTGCTCGTGGGTCGCAGGCGTGTGCCAGCCTCTCGGATCTCAAGTCCTGCCATCTCCAGAGCCAAGACACCGAAAGGATCAGGGTCCTCGGTGTTGGGAATGCCGAAAGGAGTCTTTGGTGATGCTGGCGAGCTCCGGGGCGTTTCGATCATGGCGTCTCCAGGCGCTGGCAATGCCGAAAGCTTCCTCAAGATGGCTTGATCGGCATCGATCCTTCCTTCTGCCTCCTTGATGACTTCGAACAGAGGGCGTGTCTCCTCCACGTGCCTCGACACATTGCCTGCAACCACGTCCATCGCTGTTACGTTGCCACCGTAAAACCTCTCATTCTCGTTGGCTCGTTCCGTCAGGATGCAGCCATTCAGGTTAACGGTCTGAGTCTGTCCCCTCGCCTTCATATATGTCAAAACGGTGTTGTCGAGGTCCTTCCACCGGCTGTCGACTTCTGTGGATTCCAGCGGAACCAGCGGTCCAGCAGTCAAGCCAATATCCTCGCCCAATGTGAGAGTCGGTTTAGTTATTAATGATTCGAGAGCGGCAATGTTGTTGATTACCAGGACACAGTCGTAAATGTCAATGCCCATAATAAAGCTTAATGAAGGCGTGTGGAGAAGGATGCCCGAAGGTGGCGACCAGGTGCCGTCAGCTTTGCGAGCAATAAGGATGCCTGAACCGCCTGATCCGGTCATCCACAGGCCAGATCGCATGCAAGTGAAAATGGCGATGCCTGCTGCATTTTGTAGGATACGCGGGGGAATCTTCTTGAAAATCCGTGCTGGAGTTTTCGGTTCGGTGTTGGTGTTACTACTTGGTTGTTCGTCCAAAGGTGCGAGGAAACCGTCGGCTGAACGAGCACAGTGGTGTTAGTGAGGAATCGCGGAATGATGCGGTCGAGCTTCAGAAACATTGTAATTCTTGCCGGGGTATACTGACAGCAAAATGACTTCAATATGCGAGCTGCGCGCTCGCATTCACCGTCGAGAGTAGCCGGCCAGAAAGCCTCCCGACCAATTCGTGACGTTGTCGCTGAGACGAGGGCGTTGGTGGTAAGCGGGGCGGGAGGCTTGCTGGACCAGCGAAAGACCTTGTCGAGAGGAGATTTGATACTGCTTGCGGTGACCACACTGCTTCGGCCGTTGCTCGTAGTGCTGGCGTTGCTGGTCCTCCTCCTGGCTTCCCAGGATGGGAGAAAGCTCGAAACTCGTTGCATGGTTCTTGGCCCAGAATGGTGGTGGGCTTATTATGGGCGTTGGTGATGTCTTCCTGTCCCCGTTCGCGGATGAAGACGGGGGTACGAACGCAGCGACATGCGTCGAGGTATTCTGCGGTGTTGCTCATTCACAAACACCGAGAAACTCCAGCTCTCTGACTAGATCCCGCCGGTATGGGAAGAAGTTGAAGAAGCAGGAAATAAAAAGCAGATGAGAGATTGGGGGAGGAATTGGGCTTTGTTAGACAGGATCAGTCCAGGTCCACTGGGGTCAACTCAGCCTCCTCCACTTTGCGAAAGGCCGGGCGAAGCAGCGATTCTTGCAAGGTGCAGCGCAGGAGCAACAGCGGATGGCATACAGTTTGTAGCAGCGGCAGGCTCACGGTTCACCACCCAAAATGCAGCGGGAACTTGAGGTGGGAAGGGGAGGGGGGTGTCGTGGGTGTGTGGGAATAGTGTAGGTTACGGGCCAAGCGGAGAGCAGTGGGTGTGTGTGGTTGCAGACGGGGTGGGCGGAATTTTGCTGCTTGGGTCCTTGAGAGGGGCGTGGTTTGCCGACAAGGGAGGGGACGGGAGAGGCCTTGAGAAAGTTGGGAGAGAGAGACTGGCGAGAGGGAAAAAGGAAAGGTCTGAAAGTGGTTGCGCGCAGGTGACGTGGGCGACGAGGATGACAAGAGACGAATGATCCCTGTCCACCCTTATTCGTTGACGGCGCCGGGCCAGATGGGCCATGGCTCGCTCGGGTCCAGGACCAGCATTTTTTTTTTTTACACCAGACCAGACACCAGACCAAGTACTAAGACCAGAACTAAGACCTGGCGGTTCGTAGGCTTTGATGAGTCTTGAACCAGTTGAACGAACGGCAGACCCGGTGCCGTCAGGATTCCGAAGAAAGCGCCCGGTGGAGGCGAGAGACGCGCTTCACAACATTAATAGAAATGGCTTTACTACAAATACATACTCAGTACCTTAGAGTGAGGCGAGTATCCGTAATGAGATTGAGCAGCTCAGCTTCTCGTTCTCAGCCAGAATGGGTCAGTAGATGAACTCAGCCAGGCAAGCCCGGGACATTGAGGGTGCTGTAAGTTTGACAAGGTCGGGTACCTCCACTGTAAAACTGTACTTAGTAACCCGGTAACCTTACAGAGTTGCCCTGCGCGTTGAGTAAGTAATTAGGTGTTGCCTCGTGCGCAGACAAGATGATGCGATGACTGAGACCGGGTCAGGGGACCGACCTCTACGGCAGAGCGAGAAGATGGCGGGATGTAAAAGGTGAAGTCTTTGAGGTAAGGATGACCACACGTGTTTTTCACACGATTCACAACTGGAGATGTTGCCATGTTGGTACCTTTCCCGGATACGGTCTACCTCATCAAGTAAGGTACCTACATCAATACTACATCGTGGCATGCGTGAGAAAACTCGAATCAGGCAAGGCGAGGAGAAGAATGAGGAAAAATGGGTGAGCAATTGGCCCCAAAGTCTGGCCCGATTCAGCGCATGCTTTGCACCTTTCAGGCGTGCACATGTCCCGGGGTACGTCAACCTGAGGCGGAGCCAAACTCTCAGCTGAGGTATTCGCAACCTGACCGGACTGTAGGTATCCTGTATCCATACCGAGACTTGGGACATACGTATTTGTGCCTTACACGCTGCGTACGAATACCTCAACATGCTAAGGCAGGTAGGTAGTCACTACACAAATTAGTGCAGCCCACGACAAACGAACCCACGTTGACGATGAGGTACCGGAATCTGTACGCGGGACTGTGACTGGGAGACAGCAAGCACTGGGTCAGGTACCTTGGCCGGGGGTTGTCATCAGCACTGCAGCTCGAGCGTCCTTCACTTGCCGGTAGCGCCAAGGTCTGCAGCCTGACCTTGCGAGCCGTGGAAGCGAGCTTGGCTACAACGGGACTGACAGCAAAGTGCATGCATCGAAGGATGACAACACCGTCCACGTCTGGCACCCAGACTAGTGTGACTAAGTTGCTCCCTCCCACTTACATCGAGATGTGAGGGGAAGAAATCGAAGCTATGCAGTGCTTGACCGAGTTTGGGGGCGATATAGCGGATTGTATACAGTGACGTGATATTAATGTAAGAACACTTCACAGTATACCACGTTAAATCCACCAACCTATCTTAACTAATAGCCCCATTATTCACCCGGTTATTTGATTAAGATAAATGATTTTTTTAATTAATATTTCATTCAAATTTAT
>JFFI01002419.1:0-46348 GCA_001563125.1 Colletotrichum salicis
AAACCAAACACAACAAAACCACCCTCAAATCTCCCTCAACTTCTTCGTAGGCCTAGAAAGCGAATCATCAGGCAATCCACTCCTCTTCGTCCCCGGCAAACTACTCGTCCGGATATCATTATCATCCTGACTGACCCTCCGATGCGGATACTCATTCTTCAACCCCTCAAAGCAGTGCGCATTCAACCGATCCCCCGTCGAGAAGAACGGATGCTGCAGCGCCTTGGCCGCCGTCAACCTCTCCACGGGGTCATACTCCAACAAGCTCGCGAGCAACTTATACCCCTCGGCGCCCAGACTCGCCAGCGGCGCACCACCGCCCCCGTTCCCGCCCGGCGCCGACGTCGCGCTGCTCGAGGCCCCCTGCGAGATGGTGCTGTAATACCACTTCTCCAGGTTCGAGCCGCTCGGCGCGGGCGGGTGGTGGCCGTACCCGTGTCCGCGGTGGTGGCCGTGGTGGCCGTGGTGATGCGGCGCCATGGGCGGCTGGAGCGTCGCCAGCTGCGGGTACTCGGGCATCGCCCCCAGCAGCGGCCAGCGTTCCTTGGACGGCAGGCCCATGATGTCGACAATCTTCTGCATCTGGTTCCGCTGGAAGGGTACCGTCTTCTTGCTGTCCATCTTGGCCTCCTCGCCCTTGAAGATGGGGCGCAGGGAGAGCAGCTCCGCAAAGATGCAGCCAACGGCCCACATATCGATGGCGGGGGTGTAATGACGACTTCCGAGTATGAGCTCCGGCGCGCGGTACCAGATGGTCACGACGACCTTGTCGCCGCTGAAGAGGGAGTGTAAGGGTTTGTCGAAGCGGCGGGCTAGACCTAAGTCGCCAATCTTGACCTCGCCGGCGGAGGTGACCATGATGTTGGCGGGTTTGAGATCGCGGTGCAGGACCCAGTTGGCGTGGAGGTATTGACAGCCGTTGAGGAGCTGGAACATGATGCTCTTGACCGTCTGCGGCGGGATGGGGTGACGTGGGTTTTGCGTGTGGTGGTGAATGATTTGCAATAAGTCGTGCTCGGCATACTCAAAGACCATGAAGATGCACTTATCTTCCAGTATGATTTCGATGAGCTTGATGACATTGGCGTGCTTCAGTTCACTGCACAAAGACATCTCGCGGATGGCAGACTGAGAAATGCCCGTGTACGAAATTTGTTCACCCTCCTTGTCGGGCTTGAACTTCTTGATGGCAAACTCGCCAGTTTGGCCCTGGCGGCCAAGGGCCTTGTAGACGCGGCCATATGTTCCGGAGCTAATGAATCCGACGACCTTGTATCGCTCAATAACCCGGACCTTGGGCTGATAATTGATGTGGCCGAGGCCGCGGTCCGCTGGGTCTGTGAGAAATGTGTCAGCACGGCTGAAAAGTGAGTGAGAGGCAGAAACAGAGATGAAAATCAGGAGAGGATGTCAAATACAGGAGCTGTGACTGTGCAGGCCGCCGTAGCCTATTCCCCTCCACATGTTTAGAGAAAAAAAATGTGTGGTTATGAGAGATCCCTTTTGTTTAAAAAAGGGAATGAGACGGGCGATGCGAGCGACGAAAGTATTCAGGGAGTAAACACAATATGCACTCGCTCTACAGACGACACATGTCTCTTCGATCCCGAATACAACAGGGTGGAGGAATAACAGGTGAGGCTTTCGGGAAGCAACACACGTGGTGACAATAGCCACAGAAGAACACCGCCAAGGGGACAAGGCTCACCGCCGATCCAAGGGCAGATTCAGGCTTCGGGGTTCTGGGTCTGGGGCTGACTGAGGCAGGCAATAGGCAGTGTGGGCTGGAGTTCGCGGGGTGGCTCTAAGCTTTAAAGAGCAAATAGGCAGAGAGCGGCGCCGACGGAAGAATGCAGCCTGCCACCCGTCGAAACACACACACACACAGAGCACGCACGGCACAGCTCGCGAAGTTGCGCCGGAACCCTTTTCCTCTCGGCTGAGTGCTCAGTGATCGTGTGAGATGCAAGGTAGCGGTGGGGAAAGGGAGAAAATGAGGAGACGGCAGATGCAGGACCCCCGAAAGTTATGTATAGGTTGTATCCCTCACGGCGGAATACCCGGTAGGATGGGACAGGAGGGGTGGAGGTCGAGGAGGATTAGGATTGGATTGGATTGGATTGGAATTGGAGACGCAGTGAGGATATGTGCTGGGATATGTCTCTGAATGGGTGTGTATGAAAATTCTCGGGAAATGGGGCAAAGGCGAAAATGCGGAAGAGCAATAACAGGCGAGATGCCGCTTGAATGATGAACCCGATTCCCGAGAGCTTCGATTTTCCCAACGTGTCTTGCGGAGAGGAGTGAGCGTGAAACTACTGTGTAATGCCTTGGTAGTAGCCCAGCAGGCATAAGGGAGGACCGCGGGTGTAAAAGTGAATGTGTGGTGTATGGTGTATGGCGTGTGGTGAGTGAGTGAGTGTGTGTGCAGTGCAGGAGAGATGTGCAGGATTGCGAGTGGGAGGTGTGCATTCGACGAGATACGATTCGATACACAAGACGGATGGAACACCCGGGGTGGTGGTCGACGATCGACAAGAGGAGAAAATGTGGATAAGATTATACATTAAAAGAAACGGGGTTCGCAAAATAGGGTACGAGGCGACGGCGGCGTCCGCGGCGACAACTGCAACGGATGATAGAAGCGAAGCGGGATGAACCAGAAACGTACAATACTCTGTGCCCGTCTGGAGTACTCTCTGTATCTCACTAAGAGTCTGAGGCGTCAAGTATGCCTTTTGCTTCACTCCTCATCCAATTTGTCTTTAGCCGCTGCTATGCTCGCTCACTTGTTGCACCTGATGTCTGTCGCTTGACTCTCGGATTGCCATTCCGAACGACACATTGACATTCAACTCGAGTCAGGCAAGCCGCAAAAAAGAGCAAAAACTGGGTAACCAAAGGGGCAAAAAGTGAACGGCAGTTACGGACGAGAGCGTTTGCAAGAAAGGTATGATGGACCCGAACCGACAAGCAAACATCAAAACTCACCTTCAAACGCTGCCTGAACGCTTCTCTTAAGCGTGCCCGGCCGTACCGAGCCAGGGCCCGAAGCGACGGATGGCGGGTTGGTCAGACTCATCATCCGCCGGGGTGGTGGTTCGCTGCTGACTTTTATGTCCGTATTGGAGTTGCAAATTCGAGATTCCAAGGTATCCGATTAGGTATCCTCCTCCCAAAATAACCCCCGTTAATTCGTGGAGTCTTTTTTCCTCAAAAGGGTCTTGCGGTTTCGTGCCTTGCTGGGCTCGAGTCGGGACTTTCAATGCGGCAACCGTAAATTGCGGCTTGCCTCTTTCTTCCAAGCTCCCTCACAGTAATAGTCGCCGCCCCAGTCTGTGAGACTGAACCGCAACTGCAATATCCCGGGACCCAGGACTTTGCTTTCGTTTGTCCCAAGGGAACTCCGCCGAAACGTGGCGAAAATGGGGCACGCACACTTGTCAGTGGATATTGTTCCGGCGAAAGTCTGAATCTGGGTTAGGAAAGGGAAACCGTAGCTCCGGCTTGGGTCTCCAAATAGGTCAAGGTTGTGTCGGCGGCGGCGCGGGCAAGGTCAGTGATCCAACAGAAAAGAGATGTCGAGTCCGCAGTCAGTCAAACAAAAGTCAGCTCCAGCTCACTCAGGGACAGCCGTCGGCGCCAGACCAGCTAGAGCCTCGTGCGCGGCACAAGAGTAGATGGATGGCGCAAGATCCCGATCCCGCAAAGGTGTAAAAGGTGTGCTCGCGTATGCGTCTGCGCGTAAATGTGGTGTGTGTGTGCTATGGTTATCTCAGAGTAGCGACGGTCCTGTGCCGCAGGAGGCGGGTGTAGTGCCCCGAAACTAACGGCCCCGCGCTGGAAACGACAAAAAGGAATATGTCAACCCCCAAATCGAGTCGTGGACGAGCTTATCCTGGACGACGTTGTCTAAGGGTTCCCGATGAAGGCGCGAACCTGCTTGCGCGTGCGGGGGTCAACGACTCTTTGGTGTGAGTTGTACCGTCCCCTCTCAGATTCGGAGATCGGCCTTGCGTAGATGCGCCCACGCGGCAGCCTCTATCGTCGCTGAGCTGAGCAAGTGGGCTGGCTGAAGTGAAAAGCCCAATGCAATATGCGCGACTGGGTCAATGTCAGTTCCCTTTGAACGGCGATGCGCGCCCGCCCTGGTGACCGGGAAAGTGACCGTATGTGATGATCGACGTCGCGCGTCGGGCACGAGTCGCAAAGTCTCTGGTTTTTGTGGTGTTTACTGTGTGCGATCACAAGCGATGACGATTTGAAGTGCGGAGAAAACCCCCCCCCCCGGGCAGAAAGTGCCGCAAGGTTGAGGAGAGTAAGGACGCGTATTAATGAATGGATCACGAAGGGGGAGCCCAAGAATGCGCTGGCGGGTGGAGGATGATTGATTGAGTGCAAGCGAGTGAGAAGTTGAAGTTCCAGACGAAGAGCAAAGAGTGAGTTGAAGTGACGTTTCACCAGCAAGCAACAGACGAGGCGGCGTGGCTTCCGTTCGACTTGGGCGTAGAGGCAGGCGCATCGCTTTCTCTGGTAGCTGCCTGGCTGTACAGTGTCGAGATGTTGGCAGATTGCACGGTGTCGACATTGTTCAAGCTCAAGCTCACTCAGGCTCCCAGTCGCCGAATACTTGCCAAATTCCCAACACCAGGGCAATCTCTATCAGACAATCTAAAGAGACATTTTGGGATACCAGTTTCATAATAGAGTTCATCAACTTTTTCGTTAGAAAACAAAACGAGGCTCTAAAAACCTGCCACATGCATGCTACGTCTACTACCAAGACCAAGTAAGACGACCATCACATCACCTTGACAGACCCTCCGACGACTATCGCGGCCCAAGCTTCTCAAGCACACGCGATCCCTGTTCATCCCACTCCTCCTTGGTCACCCACATGCCCTCCTTATCCGCCATAATGTTGGCCAATACCGCACCACCGAGGAAGACCATGTGTCTCCGGCGAGGTGGGTCTTCTATCCGGACCTTGAACTTGTTTAATCTCTCCGGGTTGCCGCCAAGCACCCGCGTCAGCCACAGCTGCTTCAGCTCCTTCTCCAGACGTGACGGGAGACCAGGATACATGCTGCTACCGCCCGAAAGCACAATGGCCTTGTACAGCGATGATCTCACGTCCACGTCCGCCGCCTGGATCGTGTTGAATAGGAACTCGGCAATACCGGGCTGTTCGCAGTCCACCAGGTGAGGCTGGAACAGGCACTCTGGTGCCTCGAATCGTTCGCTGCCCACTCTAATCACACGGCCGTCGGGCAACGTGTAACTCTCTACCAATACCGTTGTGTCCTCGCTCAGGCGCTTGTCCAGCTCCAAGTCGTACGAGACGTAGCAGAGCTTCTCCTTGATCTGACGGACAGTCTCGAAATCGGCCGTTCGGTTGAGCGCGTAGCCGCGGCGCAGGAGGAGCGCAATGAGGTTGCGCGTGACGTCTCGGCCCGCGACGTCCAGTCTGCGGGTAAGGTGGTTCAGGACGACCGACTCGTAAACGGGCACGATGTGGGTCACGCCGTCTCCCGAGTCGACGACGACACCGGAGCTGAGACCTGCAGGGAGCAGTCGAGGTCAGCCTCATTACATATTCTCTCTCTCCAATCCAAGTCGGGCGTGGCTAGTACGGTCAACATACCTTGGGCGTAGAGGGCCAATACGGCCTGGATGGCAACATAGACGCCGCCGAATCCGTAGCGGTCAAACATGACCTCACACATTTGCTCACGGTTCCGCAGCGGGTTCATCGGGGGCTCGGTCAACAAGATCTTGCGGCCGCGCGGGTCGACCTTCATCTTCTCGAAAAAGGTGTAGTCCCAGAGATGCTGCATATCATCCCACTTCTTGACGATACCGTTCTCCATGGGATAGCTGATCTGAAGCATCGTCCGGGCGGCGGCGGCTTCGTCACCGCACATGATATCCTTGATAACCAAGTCATTGTCCTCGCCCTTCTCTTCGGTTCTCAGGATCGGTCGGCCGACGATGGATGGGTATTGGAATTCTGGGAAGTTCTGCGCGGCGTAGCCGACCTTGAGGAAACCTGTTCCTCCGTCGAGGACTGTGGATCTTGCGTCAGCCACCTCCCGAACACAGCATCAACCACTTGAGTGAAAGCGGTCACAGGCATAGCTATGCAGCCGAAACTGCAGTATAAGGGGCATTGCGTCTTACCGATGGGGGCCTCGGCTGCCATTGTGAAAGCAGAAGCTGCAGGCGTTCGAGATTGGAGCTTCTATCGATTTGGGGAAGAGGTGAGGTGAGGTGTGGTTGGGAGAGCGTCCGGGAAGCTGTTACGTCTGTGTCGTCGATAGTGGGGTTGGGTCAAGTCCACTGCCTCCAGCTGTCCTGCCACTGGATCGTCAGCCAGGTCGTGGCTGAGTAGTGTCTGTCACGTGATACCCCGCAGCCAGCAGTCGTCACGGTCCAGGACTCCAGTGCACTGTCACTGGAGGTACCTGAGTGCTGAAGAGGAGCCGTAGTCGGCCCATTCGGTGCACTAGAACCACAATGTCACCGGACCGGCAGCCCCACATTGACGGGAGAATCTCCACTCGTTGAAGGCCGCTGGTCGACGAGACCAGGATGATTCACACGCTTGAGGGATGAGTAGAAGGGTAGCTTAATGTTCATTCTCACACAGATTTGACCAAATCAGCATCTCATTTGAGACAACCCCTCCAGTTCTATATTAGACAAACTCACAAAGAAGCAATGGCGACCCGTCTCCTTCGTCGGAACATCAAGATCCTCGTGATCAACGCCAACTCGTCAGAGGACATGACGAGGGGCATGGAGAAAGCCATACAAGCAACGCCCTTGCACGATGTAAGCCGGAATAGATTACCAATACACTACATCTTAACCACAAATAATCAGTGGCTGACTTTCCTCTCTCTGTATTAGTCTCTCGAGATTCACACCTACACAGCGCCAAGTGAGAGCCCAGCAAGTATCAACGATGATGCCGACATCAAACTGAGTACCGAGGTCGTCATGAACGATCTCATCAAAAGCGGCAAGCTCCAAGACTACGATGGTGTGCTCGTCGCATGCTACAGCGTACACACCTTGGTCGAGCAGCTTTCTCAGCAATTCTACTCCTCGCTGGCCGTTACCGGCATGTTCGAGGCCAGCATCCTTACTGCGACTTCGCTCCTGCCTCACACCTCTGACCCTTCGCTCGCATCCAAATGGGGTGTTGTCACGACGGGCGAGTTCTGGGAGAAGCATCTCAACCAAGGCGTGAAGGGTTATCTAGGTCAATCTGATCAGTCAGAGAATGTCAAGTTCGGGGGAGTTGCGTCGACCGGCTTGACAGCTGGGGACTTCCACCACGTTAGCCCGGCTGAAGTGAGGGTCAAACTCGAGCAAGCTACCAAGAAGCTGCTGAGTAGCGGAGATGTGAGGTGTGTGGTTATGGGTTGTGCCGGTATGGCCGGGCTCGAGGAGATCATTCGCAGCTCAGCCAACGAGGTCTATGGTCCGGAGAAGGGTAGCCAAGTTTTCATCGTTGATGGTGTCAAAGCTGGCATCTTGCAGCTCGAGCAAACGGTCAGAAGCAGACGCTTGTTCCAGAACTGATTGATCTATTAATAATACCCATGCTATTGGCACCCGTTTCCAACGCCATTCCTTTTACCGCTCTATTCAAACCAATGCAAAACCACAATGATCAGAAAATCGTCTTAGTCGAGCCGTCTAGTGCGTCCCCAAACTTCATCTGCGTCTTTCTTGCCCTTAGTCTCGGGCACCTTGACGGAAACAAACAGGGCAAAGAGTACAGCGAAGCCAGCGAAGAGGTAGTACACCCAACCAGCTCCCCCGAGCCAGTTGTTGAGGGCATTATTGACGATCGGGAAGAATTGAGCAACCAGGAACGTCGCGAGATAGTTGGACCCCAGAGACCAAGACTGGACGGCGCCAACAGCCTCTTGTCCAACCATTTCGGACGCGAGGATGAAAGGAACTGGCCCAAGTCCAACGGCGAAAAACGCTACAAATAACACGACTGACACAGCCGACAGGATCTTGACCCCGAATTGAATAGAAAGAGCGAGGATCAGCGAGCTGGTTCCCTGTCCAATGATGGAGATCAGAATGCATGTCTTTCTCCCGAGCTTGTCCGGCAGCGGAGAACATGCTGCAGTGGTAAGGAGATTGATGACAGAAATCAGAATCGTCACTAGGGCGGAGCTGACGGGGAGCAAGCCGTTCAAGAGGGATACCGAGTACATGATGACAGAGTTGATGCCACACAGCTGCTGCGCAAACATGATGCCGACAATAGCGGCGATGGCAGGTCGGTGAAGTGGGTCTTTGATCACGTCGAAAAATCCAAGATGGATAGGCGAGGTGTGCTTGGGAAGGCCAGGAGACACTGGCGGCACATCTTCGCTCTGGCCCAAAAGACCCTCTTGCTCAGCATTGACCTCCCCATTCCAGCTCTCGACTTCTTCTCTGATGTCGAAGTCCTTGCCACGGATCCGCTGGAGAGTACGGCGAGCCTTCGGAACGTCGCCGTTGGCAGCTAGCCATGCCGGGCTCTCGGGAATCAACATGAGACCGGAAGCCTGGGCCAACGCAATGAAGACGCCGGCAGCCAGGATCCAGCGCCAGGCCTTCCCGTAGCTCAGGAAGAAACCCAGAGTCTGGACGGCAAGAATGCCCACATTGATGGAGACCTGAGTCATGGCACCAAAAAGGCCACGCTCCTTTGGCGGTGCGATTTCACTGATATACAGCGGGACGATGACAGTTGACGCGCCCGCCGCCATACCAGTGAAGAATCGGCCAATCGCCAGAGCGGCAGCACCGCCAGCGAGGGTCTCAATAATAGCACCGACGATATATAAGATGGACGTGACTCGCATAGCAGGACGTCGGCCGCGCTTGGAAGAGAGGGGTCCGGCGCAAAGAGCACCTAGGAGGCCACCGACAGTGAAGATGGAGGAGACGGTCGCGAAGACGGCATCGGACATGGGAATGCAGTCGGGGAGCCAGCTCTCGGTATCGGGCGCCTTGGAGTGCAGCCAGGTGAGCTTCACCCCCTTGCCCGCAATTGACTTCTTTCGACAGGTAAGGACATCTTGAGGCGCGTTGAGCTCGGCCTGGAAGAGAGGCACAACAGGTTAGCAAGTCATGTTTCGTGGGGATTGGCGAAGCAAATCGACGTTGGAGAGGAATGATGCAATAACGTACAAGGTGGAAGCCGAACTGCAGGGGGCCCAAAGTCGAGACAGAAATTAAGACAAGCAAGTATAGGCTGACATCGTGCATGCACTGTCGAAGACCCGAAGGAGCCATAGTGACGGACGACGCTGTATGCTGCGAGAGAGAATGTGTGTGTCGTCTAAAATGAGCCCCGGGGTTGAATCAATGAGGACGGAGGTTTGTGTTTGGAGCAAGTAAATCAGTTGAGAACAAGGAACCTGCCTCGCTCAAGGAGGGGGTCGGTCGGGACGACAAAGCGAAGCTGGGAAAGCTGGGGAAGTCGCCGGCGGTCATGGGGAAGCTGCCCACATGCCACCTCTGCCACATCTGCCACACGTCGTTGTTACGCATTTCAGCGCCGCTAGCAGGCCGGGCTGTTCCAGGTTCCGCGAGCGGGCCGCGACCTGTGACTAAGGTAAGGTACCTTACCTTTCTTAGCGCTGTCATTCGCTGCACACTGCTATTCACCACATGAGGCATGCCTCGAGGTTGATGAGTCCATACCAACAACATTGTATTCACGAGGCAATTTTTGGTAAACCTCTATGTAGATGGAGGAGAGTTGAATTGTCATCTTGAAGTAGTGATGTACGAATTACTTGACACGATAGATAATTAGGTGTGAACAGTCTGCCATCACACAACCATTCTCTGTCTTCACAGTCTGGATTTAGAACCTGTTCAATAAACGAGGTCAAAATTAGTTATAGTCTCTCCCGCGCTCCAAATCTACTGAATCTTGCCCAACGATCTCTTGACGGCCACCTCTAAGCTCTCGACATCGTTTGGTCCGAGTCTGATCCTCTCGTTGTCCGTCTTCTCGTACAACGTACCGCCCTCAGCCCAGATGCGTCGCAGCGTGAAGATAGTGGCGTAGGGGATGCCATCCGCCCAGGCCTTCTCCTCCGCTTTCTTCAACGTCTCCAGCGACGAGTAGACAATTTCCCATTTGTCCCCAGTCTGCTTCTCATACTCGGCCACAATTTCCTTGCCGGTTGCAACAAAGGACTGTACTTTGAGAGCTCGGTTGAAGGATGCCTCTGGGTGACGAAGGGATGCCACCAATGTTGTGCCGACACTTTGACCCATTCATATTAGTATTGCGTAACGGTGTCGTGATATAAAATTGAATACCTACTCTTTCATGGTGATCAGTCCAGTCTTTCCTTCACCGTCCTCGATCAAGACCGCCTTCCGGGCTGCTGTGTCAAACCCACCAGCCTCTTGCGCAATCGATGGCAGAGTCAAGAACATGTCGACATAAGGACCCGTTACCAAGTACGTGTACTTGAGTCTCTTGACGTTCTCACGGATGTACTTGCGCACCTTGAGTTTGGCCTGGTGAGGCTTCTCATTGGGGCTCTTGGGACCGTATTCGATATCCGTTCCGTACTCAGAGGGGAAGAACCACTTGACAGAGTCGGTCTCCTCGGCCAGCTTGATGAGATCAATCTGCTTCTCAATCACGTTTCTGCCGAGTGCGGATATGACGGTATCGGCATCCTTGTAGGCTGCCTTGATTTGCTCCGTGTCGTCGACATCGCCAGCGATGACCTTGAGTCCCTTCTTCTTCCAGCCATCGAGCAAGCCTGCTTTCCTTTCTATTGTTGTCGGCGATGTGAAGAGTATGATTTGTTCAAAAGAGGGGCTGGCATCCAGCAATGCTGCGGTGATGAAAACACCAATCTGGCCAGTCCCGCCAAATACGAGAATCTTGGACGGTTTGAAGGTAGCCATGATATCGTGTTGTGAAGATTACAGTTTGTTAGCGTAAAAGCTGTGTGATAGCTGTAAAGGTACTCTAAGTTCTTGGGAGCGATTGCCTGTGGCCGGATGCCCGGTTCTTATAGCTTCAAGTGCATTACAAAACACAGAGCGATAACGGCTTAATTGCTCACCCCGCTGAAACTACTAGACACATGCAAGCTGTGCTTCGACCCCTCGAGTCTGACGCCATCTCAAGGTGCGCTTATGAGATGGAGGGGCATTGGGGAAGCAATGAGGGGAACGGATGCGAGAACCGTCGAGCCCCACGCCGTTCATCTCGCCCACTGGCACTCCTCAAAGGAGTAAACGAGCTGTAAAGAAGCCGAAAGTAAGCGGCCTTTTGGGCCGGGCTTCTCCACCACGACCAACCATCTTGAACCCGACCTCCGATCGAATGAAACTCATTCTCTTGTGCTCTCGGATTCAGTTGTAAGCGAAATGTTCGGATGAGGCACGCCATCGAAGCCAGAGAGAGATCCCCGACTCCGGGCCGGGTACGTACTCTTTGGGCCCCACCAATCCATCCCTGTCGGCACGGTGTTTTCTGAGAGGACGACGGACCCACACGCGGGAGACGGGCGACCCCACCACCGATCGGTCAAGATTCCCTAGAATTTTTTTTGATGTCAACTTTTTTTTTTTGGTTCGACAGTCGGGAACGCAGCTACCTCGCGACCCGCCGGGCGAGATTCGACGACGACGACCACCACCACCCACGACGACGAAGCACCGGGCAACCCTCCAATCCGCAACCATGGCGTCTACCGACTCACCAGCGACCAATGGGCACAAGTCCGACAAGAAGATCAAAAAGGACAAGAAGGAGAAGAAGCGCTTGCGCGAAGAGGGCGACGATGCCGCCGAGGAGCGCAAGCACAAGCGCACAAAGAGCCTCGGAGTGACCAAGAGCGATGCGAATGACGATGACGAACAATCTCCTCAGGCTTCCCAGGACCTCTCAATGGACGCCCTGGCAACGAGCAACACCAATGGCGAGCCATCATCCGAGAAGAAGAAGTCCAAGAAGGACAAACACAGAAAGTCAGTGGGCGAGGCCGAACAGGACGGCTCGGACGCCGAGCGCAAGGAGAAGAAGGACAAAAAGAAGAAGCGCAAGTTAGAACAAAAGGCCATCGAGGAAGCCCTCGAGGATACCGCAGAGCCGCCAGCGAGCGAAGAGAAGGAAAAGAAGAGCAATAAGGCAGCGTCCCCCGAACTCATCGCCGACGCCGACGCCATGGACGTCGACTCCCCCGCAAAGACGAAATCAACAGGCCGAGTCCACCAACCTCCCGACGCGCCCTCCAAGCCCCAGTTCCCCTTCTACACCCAGACCGTCTCGCTATACCTCCCCATCTACCCCATAGGCTGGGACACGCCCTGCACCGCCGCCGCGACGCAGCACCTCGAGCCCCTCGTGAACCGCTACGTCCCGCACCTCAAGGGCGTCCTCCTCGCCTTCCGCAACGTCGCTGTCTCAGAGCAGCCCGGCCGTCGTTACGCTGCCACCAGCGACTCGGAGCACTGCGACCTCGCCTCCGTCGACGAGTACGCCGTCGGCTTCGGCTACGTGACCGTCGACGTCGACCTCTTTGTCCCCCGCCGCGGCGCCTGGATGGAAGGCAGCATCAACCTCGAAAACGAGGGCCACGTCGGCGTCGTCTGCTGGGGCAAGTTCAACGCCAGCATCGAGTCCAGCCGTCTTCCCCCCGAATGGCGCTGGATCCACGCCGGCTCCGCCGAGGCCGCATCCTACGTCGCCGACCCCTTTGACGTCGATAACACCGACGCCGCCGCCGAGGACGAGCACGGCGCCGTGCGCCAGATCTATACCACGGGCTTCTGGGTCGACGGCGCCGGGAACAAGGTCAAGGGCCGCGTGCGCTTCCGCATCAAGGCGTTTGACGTCGGCGTCAGCGGCGACCACGGCTACCTCAGTCTGGAGGGCACGATGCTCGACGCCGCGGGCGAGAAGGCGGCTGGCCAGGCCGACGCAGAGCAGGAGCGTAGACGCAGAACCGGTAAGAGCGGCGGTATCCTCTCCAAGGAACGGCGTCGTATGCCCGAGTTCAGCGTCACCAAGTTTGGCGAGGTCGAGGATGAGGAGGACAAGGCGTTGAGGAACGATGTGTGGAAGATGACGGAGCCCGTGACGGACAACGAGGCCGGGGAAGGCGCTGAAAAGGAGGCGTTTACTGGCATTTCGGCGGAGGAGGCATAAGAAGGGGGGGCTTTGTAATAGATAGCTTTGCTCTCTGTGTCTTGTGATTCCCCATGGGATGACTTTTCGGGCGTTTTGAGGGTCAGGGAAAATTTGACAATGATACAGTACTTTTGCATATACTTCAAGACCGCGAGATGCTCGCTGTGAAGAACGGTTGGTTATAGTTTACCTCGCTATTGCTTTGAAACTAATAATCCCCGATTGAACGCTGCCAAACTCTTCGCCATCTCCAGGGATTACCGCTTGCTTTTCCTGTGAAGGACGATAGCCTCGTTGATGAGACATCCTTCTCCTCCGGAAGGGAATCGGTTGCATAGATCGGGATATTGAAGTTCAAGAAGACAAGATGATTACCGCGTTGGCAGGTCTTGCAGCAGGGAGGATCAGCATGGCCGAATAATGTGACTTATACCATCTTGATTATGATACACCACGTCGAGCAAGGGACATAATATGATTGCTGGGCTGTCATCCATTTGAAAGAGACTTGGCCAAGCGCAATCGCTGACGATGCGGGATAGACAAGCACAATAACGCAAGTAGTCACATTGAAGTAGATTGCGGAACGACGAGATTCCTCTGGGATCTTGACCGTCGGTCTACCAAGAGTTGGCTATAAACTAATTCTCCTTGCTCAACGACATCTTGCGATGCCTTGTCCTTTCAATTATCCTTGAATGAGTCCAGCTGAGAGCGCTAAAGCTTAGCTCGCACTCGAAACCCTTTTCCAAGTAACACAAGGAGTCATTTCCAAGTCATTCCCAGGCGTTGGAGGAAGGAGAAGAGAGATCCCTTGGGAACGTATCCAGCATATCGCGCCTGCCACCACGAGGCAAAGGTATCTAGATTGACATTCGTAAAAACTTGATCTCGGAAACAAATTGAGAGTGTTGACGAAGATACTTACCAGCAATCGGTCCAAGTTCACCGAAGCCAAGGGCCTCAACCACCCAGGGAGCGATAATGACCAACACGCCAATAGCGATAATAGTCACAAAGACAGGATGCTCTTTGGCAAACTCGAACACGCTCTCAGCGGCTTCGGTCGACTTGTCCACAGTCTCCCTCACAACTTGGCCGATGGTATCGCGGTGGCGGACGAGGCCTTCGACGCCGGAGAGGATATACTTGGCGAGCTCCTCGGTCCAGGAGTTGACCGCCACGATGTTTCTGAGGCGGCGCTCAAGGTCTTTGCCTCCCTTTTCGGCGGTGCGAAGAATGTCAATGAATTCGGAAGCGGCGTCCTGGGCAGAACGAAGGGGTTGGTCTTTGATGATGCTCGTCTGCTTGTCGGACGTGGCTGCCTTTGGGCTCGACTGGAACTGCGGGAGGCAGTGAGCGAGGAGACCGCAGCTGTCCTTCTTATCGCGCTCCATCATGGTGCTTTTTGTGAATGTAATCGTTTGTGAGAAGGTGAAAGTTGAGCATCTTAGAGCCAAAAGAAAATCGCTGAGTAGGAGAGAGAGACAGGGAGGGAGGGAGTGAGATTCGGTCTTTCCTTCCTCTCCTTTGTCCCCCAGATGGCCGAGAGAAGAGGCCTCGCCGCTGCGTATTTCCATTTCACCACCGAATCAACAGTCAACTCACCTTCACGCCCGGCGCCTCCTCATGGTTGGCCTCCGGCATGGAGTGCGCCCTGCTTATTTGTCCGCAAGCCGCCCGTTGGTTTCGTTGGTTTCAACACATCTCACCTGCACAATTGGGAGACCAAAAACACATGAACCAACATCTTGTGCTCTGAGGAATCCTGAACCGGGAAGCTACCTGCCCTTGAGAGAACATATCCAGTTTCCATCTCACCTACATGAACTCGCTTCATCCTTCAACTAACCATTTAGTCGTGGAGTAAGGTGGGATGATTGAACCTGATTCGCGGTGCTTTTGCTCCCACTAATACACATATTGAGCGAAACCACTCCAACACTATTTGCATAAAGCGTGTAGTCGGCCTCTATCTTCCACACAACCACCAACCAAACTCTTTTTCCGTGCCAAAACTGAAAGATCGAAAGGTCATGAACCTATCTAACCGGATCGAGGGCATTTAGTAGCAAAATACAAAATAACTGGGCCCTAACCAGGATTCGAACCTGGGACCTCTCCCAGATGTGTCACGAAGACCCTAAGGGAGAATCATACCGCTAGACCATCAGGGCTGATGCGATTATTGATCGGTGACAGAAATTTCGGGCTAGGCCTCCTTGAAGCTTTGCAGGCTCGCGATTATGGCTTCCCTCGCGAAAAATTTTCTTCCCAGATCCCGCAGTTGGAAAACTGCAAGCAGAGTATTTGGCGCACTCTTCACGACAAGCGCAAGTATACGGATACGCTCCTCACATATACATGACGAAATGCCATCCTGTCCGACGCCTCCTCCGCATAGGGTACGGCATCATTGGTTGGGTTAAGCTGGACTTTCTCCCTTGCGTCTGTGAATATTCAGGTTTTCAGCTCTCCAGACCTTACTTCTCTCGAAAGGTTCTAGAATTGTTTTCCGAGACCTTGGTCGACGGCCGTTACATGGCCAGGCTGGTCAGCACAACCCGCCACAGCGGCAATTTCCTCTCGGCTCGGGTCCCCCTTGGCAAGTTCACGTCGCTTACCGCAGCAACGAACGTCAGGATTCGAATCCTGCAAGCTAAAGGGAGGGTCTCACCTGCATAACCGCCTTGCCGCATACAGCATTCGTATATCCAACTCATTCACCTTTCCATATCAAACGTCCGGCAAGTATATTTGTACCTTGATGAAGGACTTCCATTCATGTGAGCTCTGCGTCGTCTTGGTCCAAGCGGTCTCAGACGCCGTTCTGCAAAGAGCCATTCCCCATTGCCATCGCAGCGATGGCAGCATCTTTGAGCTTTTCACTCTCCCGGCCATATCTTGAATGACCCTGGTATCCCGAGTTAAGCCTTTCATATGTGGGGCTTGGATTCTCACTAGCGTGAAGACTGCGATCGACGGACATGATCTCCGTGGCATGTTACTATATGGTTACTGCGGATAGGCAGCTCCCGCTGACCCGCCTCTATCACCTTGCGGTGGGCAGTGACACTAATTGCTCGCCAACCAGGTTTTACCTATGATTTCCAGAATAACGACTGCAAGCGCAGACTTACCAACGCCAAAGGACTGCCGTCGACGGCACAGGTTCCCGCTGACACTCGCTATTCTAGGTGGTTCTAGCCAGGTTCATTGAATGTAACGGTATTACCGCTGCTTCGGCTGGACAAATTCTCGCTGCCTAGTCTCTAGTTCATCTGCCCTTCAACTGGACCTTCTCTTCTACTCCTAGCCTACAATGCTCCCATGCCACATCTACGTCGAGCCCATTCCTACTGGCTCATCAAAGCTATTTCTGTCCTTTTGATACGAAGATCCAATCACGTGTGGACCATGTAACTTTCACCGCCAGCGGCCCGTCTCTGAACCTTTCCCATGGATCCGATGGTCGAGCCCATCAACATCGTCTTGGCCTGGTTCTAGAGACTAGGAGTTGATGTTCTGGGACTCTTATGAGATGAAGTTTAGGCATCTTCTATAGCCATCCTTGTCGGTTTCATCCCTATGAGGCGATGAATGCGACGTATCCCTGTGAAGCTTGATCGTTCTATCGCATATGAATTGTTGCCAGCTCCAATCATGTAAGACCTTATCCGACTTTCCCGAATAGAAGCAGCACAACGGGGCACGCGCGATGTTGCAATGCCCACAAGTTAGACCATGGTCTTTGAACACCCTCGTCATCCACTAGCAATGCTCCATCAACATTGTGGCTTCGCGCAATCCTTCGTGGATGCTTCGGAGTTGAGTTGAAGGTCAACACCTTGCAAGTTGACGTAGCTTCCTCTTGCAATACCCACCCCGAGCTGAGTATTCCGTTCTTTAGTCTTTGTCATGAGTGACAACTACGGATGGGCTGAGAACTCCATGTCTTTCCGGGCAGCTAGACGCCGTTTATTGCCTCGCTGGTGGTATCGCGTGTGCCTTTTCCAGAAAAGCCATCTCTGATCCTAGGTATATAAGGCAGACTACCTGCCCGTCGACTCCAACTGTCCTCGTCACTCCTCACGCAAGACAAGCCATTCAGCAACCTCACCTCTTCACCCTTCTTAAGCAAACCATCAAAACCGCCAACATGCGCGTTTCTTCTCTTCTCGCCCTCGTCTCGGCCACTCTCGTGGCTGCTGCCCCTAGCCCCGTCCCCGAGGATGCCAACTCCTACGTCCTCGCCGGTCCCCTTACGAAGAGTTGAAGAGCGAGGTCGCCAAGCTCAAGTCCGACGGTTCCAACGCCGCCCGCAGCCTCAACAAGCGCATCTGCGAGGGTGTCTACATGTGCGACGGGCAGAACTTCAGCGGCTCCTGTTACTACGGCTGCTACCCCATCAGCGTCGGCATCTACCCTGACTCCTACTGGGTCTCCAGTATTAGCTCGGTTGGCCCGGATAACGGAGACTGGTGCGATTTCTACCAGTACGTAACCCCTTTAACAGTCTTCTTGATTTTCTGTGTCTTGGATGTACGAAGCTAACGATACTGTAGAGCTGGAAGCGGTTGTGACGCCACGAAGGGCTCTCACCAGATCTTCAGATACCCGGGCGGTAACTTGGGCAGTGGTATTGACAACAACATGGGTTGCTTCTACTGCAACCTCAACTAAAGTAGGCCTCGATATCATGTCAAGTTCGATATGCTTAACAGTACGCAATATCAAGATGGCGGCCGACAAGTCTAAACACTTATAACTTCTCTGTATCTATTCATATTCATAGGCTGATAGTCTAGCTATGTACTCTCAAGATACCGGTCTTCGGGCTAGTCCTGAAATGTATCAGACAGTCTGTAGTTCATTCATACTCTCTCAACTTGATGAAAGCACTAAAGCGCCAGCCAGACGTTGGAAGAAGCAGGTTCGACTAGTCCATGAAGGGGTTAGCCAGGGCCAAGTCCGCAGGCAACGTGAAGTCTCACGCCGGCTCAATCCCGTCCACTACCTGTTCAATGAAGACACAGCTTCAAGTGGGGCCTTCGTTTGCAGATAAGTCTGTGATTGAGAGATGTCCCAAGAGACCCAAAAGCCGTGGAGAGAGGCCTAGTATCATTTGTCCGATTGATCGCCTTGCGCTATGTAATAAGTATTCTAAATCATCATTGCCATCTCTGATAAGTGATCATTGAGGTTGAGTCAAGTCCTTCAACAGCTTCCGTCCTCTCAACACGTCCTTCTCATGGTACGGCTCCCTCGCCGTCTCAGCAATACCCTCCACAACCCACTGATTCACAGCAGGATGCTCCAACAACGTCTGCACATACTTCATCACAGGCTCCGAAACCTTCAACCCAAACGTCTGAATCCTCGTCGCAACGGGTGCGAAGAAGGCGTCTGCGGCGCTAAACTCCCCGCCCGCGAGGTACGGCCCGCCAAAGCGCGTCAGACCCTCGACCCAGAGCTGCTCGAGCCTATCAAGGTCGCGCTGCAATGCCGCGTCGGGAGGCCCGCCGAGGTCGATGCGCAACGCCACGTTCATGGAGCACTGGTCGCGAAGGGCCTCGAAGCCGGTGTGCATCTCGGCGGCGGCGCTGCGGGCAAAGGCGCGGGCGACCTTGTCTTGCGGCCAGGCGGCTGGGTGGTCTTCCGCGATGTACTCGACAATGGCGAGGGAGTCCCATACGGTGGTGTCGCTATCTTGGAGAGTGGGGACTTTTCCTGTGGGGGAGAAGCTGAGGAAGGCGGGTTGGCGGAGGCCGGCGACGAAGGTCTGTAGGCGTTCTTCGAAGGGGATGTTGAGGGCTTTGAGGAGGACCCAGGGTCTCATTGACCAGCTGGAGTAGCGCTTGTTGGCGACATAGAGGACGTAACCCATTGTGAGTGTCTAGGCGGGGGACCTCTCGGAAAAGTTTGCGGAAAGTCGAAGTAGAAAAGGATGTCGTTTGATGAAGGGTGGGGATAAATCAAGGGCGGATGAGTATGATCGAAGCCTAGATGTGGTTTATATGTAAGTTGAGATTGACGACCTGATTTGACTCATCCAACAATGCGAGTTTCCAGCGATCTTGTCACGCCCTTGGATCGAGGCTCGTGGAGGTGGGGTTTGTCAAGCTGGGGCAGACAATGGACACTAGTCCTCTCGCCTATAGATTCAACCTCAGTTGATCCAACGCTTCGTTAGTTGAGTTGCAAAGCTCCGTCAAGTTCTGACGAATTGCGTTTGCATCACGACTGGTCGAGCCGAAGAGGCAGGTTCAAACCGGCAAAATGTGGAGGACGGATGTCAGTAGAAGGGCGCTGCAAAATGGGGGTTTCTGGTGCCAAGAAGTTTTGGCTTCCTCAACTAAACGCGGAGAGCCGCCCTAAAACGTGTAAGTTCTGCCACTTGGCGCTCGCTAAACTACCTAAAGTAACAGGGCCTACCTACAAGAGACTCCATATGGTTGTTTCAATGATGCTTAATGACTGTCTTCAGTGACCAAGGGTATGCCAAACGCGCGTACAGGAGTGAAGAAATGACACCTTAACGTGCCTCAATGAGGATTCTACGATTTATCAGATGCCCATTAGCTACGGGAGCTCGAGTGAAGTGCCAAGCTCTGGCTGCCATATTACCTTCAACACCTGCGTAGGGATTACTGGACCAAAAAGAAAGTGGGGAGTTGACATTGAGTTGACCTCTAACCGGATGTTCTGACTACATGTAAGATTGTCAAATATCACATAATAAGAACAAACCCCTAGGACATTAAAACTTTTATTTGATACATCTCTATGATAGACTTGAATGTTTTCTTGGATGACTAGAGATCTAGGTCTGTATGAGATGTTGGAAGCCCTATTCCACATGAAGAAGCCGCGGCTTGCATCTGACAGGCTGATCTTAAACATTACCCATTAGTGTAAGTAATCGAACCTGGATCCCAGTAGCTAAGCCAGAAGCTACTCTCGACAGCTTTATGAAGAGCAAGCAAAGTCAAAAGACAGAGAGCTGCCGTGATAGATGGAGCAGCCATCCCCCAGCCGGAACGGCTGACCATCTACCAACACAGGCGTGCAGGTCTGGACAGTCGTCTGCGACGTTGCGTCCACGATAGCAGTGACCTGCGTCGCCTGTTCTTCGCTGTTGTCATCGCTGCAAGCCAGTTCGAGGTTATGGTACGTGACGCCCGTTTCGTCGCTTGTGATGTTGAAGGGGTTGCCGCAGATGGGGCCCGAGGTGTAAGTGCTCGCAGTGCGGACGGCGGTCCACGTGGCCGTGCCCTTGATGGCGCCCGCCGCTACGCAGACGTCGTCGAGCTCTTGGATTGTGGTCGGTGTGTAGGGCGACCAGGCGAGGAACGTGTTGCCGTGAGGGAAGGAGAAGTAGCCTAGGTTGATTTGGGGGAGGCTGTAGTTTCCTGCTGACACCAGGGCCAGTGAGGAGGCGCCGATGATGGTAGAGTACTTCATTTTGATGTTTAGCGAAAGTATAGCTTCGGAACTAGAAACCGTTGAAACTATTAAGGAACGAGTGTGTATTGTGAGGCTGAATGTTGTTCATAGACAGCATCTGGGACTTACTTAGGGAGGACTAAGTTGAGTTCTTAGATCCCTAGTTGAAGGGATGATCTTCACTCGCTAGGGCTGCGTCATTGGAGGGTAAACTTTCAGCCCTGGATTGAATACGAGCACCTCAATATCCACCTGACTCTGGTCAAGCCACTTTTAGCGTCGCTTCTGCCTAAAGCTTACTGAGAAGAGCATGGACCGAACAATCAGAAGGAATTCCGCATATACGAGATTTGTGATGCTATTTGAGAATATGAGTGGTTAATAGACTTGTTTGATCCCCAACACTAATTAGAGCACCGGGAAGATAGTCTGCGGGAAGGATTCAGCCGTTGAAAATGCCCGACTTCTAGCCGATGTTGTCTTCGAGAAGCCCGGCGAAGCCGAACATGAACTACCTGATATTGTAGCATCCCTGAGGCAGTGATTGATCATACGACTTACAAGTTGAAGTACTCTTGTAATATGATAGTTCTCTTGGACTGCCATATAGTGATTGTTCGGGCAATGGGTTTAATTAGTACTATACCCAGAAATAGCAGGCTATCTTGAGAATCTGCCGAGAATCAAAGTCGAAGCTACCACTATCACTATAATCCCAGATCCGAGTGACATTCATGATGAGAAGACAATGCGTGGTCTCAGAATTATTGACGCTGTAACACGCCTGTGCCCCGTTGCAGAAGGATTAGGCTCATGCTGAATAGGAATATCTTGACCGAAGTCAAAACAGCACTTAGACTGCAGATAACGCCGGTCGGCTAATGAGTTGATGACCTTGGTCCTTGAGTTGAGGAAACAGGTATCCCCACCACGGCCGGATCATGCGTGCCGTGACCGGAATATACTAAGTGAGCATGGACCCGCGATGCAAGCTAGCTTGTTGTTTCGCCAGCCACGTTCGGGAAACGAATACAGAATGGTGTTCGGGTTTTAGTTGGTGCTGAGGCCTAGAAACACCTTGATAGGTAGGGTAGAGTAGTTACAGCTGGAGGGAGGTATCCGGAAGTGAAACTTGGTTTAGTAGACAAAGATGTTTTTGTAAACGAAAAACCCATTCAAGCCATACGAGGCAGATATTCGTAAGGTTCTCGGTAGGTTAAAACCAAGGCCTGAGCTTGCTTGGCTCGGAAATAGGATGTGGCTCAGCCGTGTTGCGTAGCTATTTCAATTTCTTGGCATGGAAGTATATGCCATAACCTGGGTCCATACTAAGCTGCATGGACTTGGTTCATCGCCTTTATGCTGCCCGGTTCGCGATGACTCGAGCGAGAAGCTTGGTGATTTGCGGTCTCTCGTGAAGTCGATGCCAGGGAAGCATAGGTGTGCCCTGCTAGAAGGAGTAAGGAAACCTCGACGTTGGACGGCCAAACCGGAGGCATGAACACGGCTTGGATGTGTGGATTTACGAGGCCCCTTTTGGGAATAGGGAGAAAAAGCATTGATGGCGCGTGATGAAAGCGGAGTCATGAGCAGAAATTGTTGGTGATGAAGAAACCCGACGAACTCGGGGAATGACAAGTTGAAACTCGTTCAGCCCGCATCGAAAGCCGTTGGAATAGTGGTGCGCTCGCAAAGATATATGCGCACTCTGTAAACTCAATCTTGCGGAACGGGAACAATCGACCAGATCAATAGATTGGATGCCGTTTTACATAATACAATTTCGCGGTTGTGATTGGGCAGCTTCATAACACGGTGAATGTTCGGCGAGGTTCACGCGACTCGTCTCTCGCTCACACAGAGTTCTGTCAGGGGAAGACAAATTCGCACTTAAATCAGCCACAGATCTTCTCACTTGTAAGTCCTGCTAGGTACCTTGGGTAGACAGCAGCTCGAGCAAACACACAGCAATGGAGTTCAAACACCCAGCAGCAACGGATCTGAAGAAGATCAACAAACTCATCGCAGACGCCCAGGCACATAATGACGAGCTGAACAGAAAGGTCCTCTGTGCCAAGGCCGTGAGCTTGTGCGAGTTGGCTACAGTAGTCGCGAAAGCTGAGTTGGAGAACGTGATGGACCATTCAACATCGTCCAGCGAGTATCTCACCGAAGATGACCCCTCCGAGGATGAAGATGGATCGGACTCCGACACCAAGTATGACGCAAAGGGCAGACGTCGCGTACCACTCTTGAGCGAGCGGGAGGCGGCGGCGCCGACACGCACCGTGTCTCAACGCTTCGAGGACAACCTCAGAAAGTTCCCTAGACTACAAGAGTCTATCAATTCCGCCAAACGGAATCTGGGAATGCCAGTCAACGATGATAACGATGAAGACGGACACCCGAGAAAGACAGTGAAGAATGTCTCCTCACCAAGTCTGGCACAGAAACCCGCCATCAACCGCCCGACCTGGCTCAAGACGCGGTGGACGGCGTCAGATCGTCGTCAGAAGAGAATGGATGAGGCCATGGACGCGGGGAACGTCATCCTCGAACAGTTCGCGGCCTTTGTGAAAGCCATCACGGCGGAAAGTATGGATCCTCGAAAACGCTCCATCCAGGAGGCCATGGCCCACGTCGCGCACCATTTCGGGGCCGAACTTGTGCCCAGCGGCTTGGAACTTATTCGAGCGGAATTCGAAAGAACAGAGATGGGTGCGATGTACCTGATATATCCGTTGGACGCCAAACGGGCCTATTTGGAAACAAGAGGGGTCTTGATGGAATCCCGAGAACTCCGAGAACGCGCGATTGAGAAGGCTTTAATTGATGTCAAGCTCAATTTTGGGCACAAGTTCGTGCCTGATGGATTGCAAGCCGTTCGTGCAGGTTTCAGGGAGACGAAGTGGGACAAGATTTACCTGATCCTCCCGATGGAGGCCAAACGAGCTTACTTGGAGAGAGAAGGGGTGCTGACAGGTCCCCCAATGGTTCAAATACCGTTGAACCAGTATGCGATACCCTCAAGCGAAGAGAAGAAGGGCCGTGTGCGCGAGTGGCTTGCAGCTATGGATACTACGTGCCATAGTGCTAAACGTAAAAGGACAGTATAAATAATATAAGTTAATACTATTAACTTGATAACTATGCGTAGTCCGTATCCAACGGATAAACTGGGTGAGATGAGAAAAGCCTGCTTGTAGGGTTCAAACAAAGGTCTGCGATGGCGCCACGCGATGATGGCTTAACACAAAGCCAGTCACCAACATATAATGTAATGTGAGACAAGATTGAATGAGAATTAAGATAGAAACCAGGTGAATAGGACGAGAAAACATGGGCGAGAAGAAACATTCATGTTGAGCTATTCATGAGATAAAATGCAGAGTATTACCTAATGGTCTTTTTTTCTTCTTTTTTGGGCAAGACCTAGAACCTATTGATGTCACTGGCGCGGAACTCTGTACCGAAGCTCAGGAACATCCCAAACTTTTTTTGACCACCACCTCGAAAAAGTCACCCAATCCCAACCAATTCCTCTACCACCAGTCCACCTTGCTGTCCGAGTATGCTCGCGGCACCATGGGTGTGCCGTCGCTGCCTGGGAGGGCTTCTCAAGCCCAGAGCGACCCAATTCATCCGCCACGCTAGCTCCGGTAAGCTCTTGATTCTTGGACCATTTGCGATCCCTCCCCCCCAGCTAATACGTCCTCAAATCCAGACGCAACAGCAACCCTCCCACCAGCCCTCCTCCAACGAGCCCGCAACATCGCCAAAGAACACGACGCCCTCGCCGCGGCTCTCGAAGAAGACTACGACTCCAAAACGGCCCGGCGCGTGGGCGAGCTCTCCAGCGTCGTCACCGCCCTCCGAGAATGGGAAAAGGCACAATCCTCCATCGCCGAGCTCGACGGCCTCCTCTTCTCCAAAGATAAAGAACTCCGCGAAATGGCCGCCGAGGAACTCCAGACCACAAACGGCCAGCTCAGCTCCCTCTCGCGCAAGCTCTCCGCCTCGCTCACGCCAAAGGATCCCTACGCGCATATGCCCTGCCTCCTCGAGGTTCGCCCCGGGCCGGGCGGTCTCGAGGGCCGCTTCTTTGCAGACACGTTATTCAAAATGTACAAGGGCTACTGCGCGCGGAAAGGCTTGCGCATGACGGTCATAAAATACGACATGGCCGACGCAGCGGGCGATTCCTCCTCAGCGGCAGGCGAGAGCCCCCTCCAGGAAGCCGTCATCGAGGTCCAGGACCCGGGCGCGTACGACCTCTTCCGCGGCGAGGCGGGCATGCATCGCGTCCAGCGCATCCCAGCGACGGAGAGCAAAGGCCGCGTACACACGAGCGCCGTGGCGGTCTGGGTCCTCCCTTCGTTTCAGGGAGAGGGAGGCGACATGGAGGACATCAACAACCCGGAAAGCGACTTCTTCATCGACCCCTCGGAAGTCAAGATCGAGACGATGCGGGCGCGCGGCGCGGGCGGGCAGCACGTCAACAAGACCGAGTCGGCGATCCGCATGACGCATATTCCGACGGGGACGGTCGTCAGCATGCAGGACTCGCGATCGCAGTCGCGGAACCGAGACGACGCGTGGAAGTTGATCCGGTCGCGCGTTGCGCTGCAGCGGCGCGAGGCGCGCGAGGAGGCCGCCGCGCAGTTGAGAAACTCTGTGCTGTCCAAGCATAAGATTACGCGCGGGGACAAGATCCGGACGTATAACTACAACCAGGACCGGGTGACGGATCACCGGGCGGGGGTTGACGTGCATAACCTGCCTGATGTGATTGCCGGCGGGGAGTCGCTGGATAAGATTGTCGACGAGGTCAGGGATTGGCTTGTGTCGGGGGACATCGAAGCCATGATGGCTGATGAGGAGGTTGCTAACGCTGATGCGAAGAAGGCGCAAAAGTGATGCGGGAACAATTCTTGTACAGAAGTGTACTATATAACTTGTAGATTAAAGAAGACATGATCAAAGCAAGTTCGATATGGGTGATGTATAGAAGAGCCGAAACGAACTTCGATATCGGTGAGGTCCATCAAAGTGAATATGAAGCAGAATACGCAGGGGGGAAAAGGACAAAAAAAAAAAGGTATCCATGGCATTATGTAGGGCTGTGTGCCAACATACGATCCTGCTAATGAAAGCTAGAATCATACCGCTCGGCCATCGACTACAACGGACGGTGCTTGTTGAAAAGCAGTCGCACTTTGCGTGCCTATGAAGGTCTGCCGTCTCCCGGTAAATCGATACTCAATTCGTCGCTCGCCGCTATTTCAACTGATGAACATTGCAGAAATCGACTCGATCGCAGCTGGCCTTGTTCCCATCGTGAATAGTAACCATCCCAACCTCGAGACGTCTTGCAGATCGCCAAGATCTGGGTCCGCATGCTCAAATACGTTGATAGCGGCTAGGTATCCGATGACATTGGCAGAAGCAGCCAATGCCAGGCTAGAATGCCCCATGGGTTTCACGGCTTATATATCATCAGGCATATTCTTGTAAAGCCATTCGTCAAGACATAGAAATACTTGCACATACCAAGGGAGACCAGATGGTAAATATTCAAAGTTTTTACATGATTGACTACATCAGTGCCAAATACAAGAGAGGGGATGTCATACAAAGACGGCATGACAGAGGAGTCCAAGAATTTTCCGTACCGTCGCCCATTTTTGCCGTGTCCTCCCCGACTGCAATAAAAAAAAGTCATAAAGACGCCACGCTATGGTCATGAAATAATGTACAACAAGTGGTGTGATAGGGGGTACGGCAACCTCGGAACGTGACCCGCGGACCAGGCAATGACGTCAATGGCCCCTTCGTGAATGGTATACATGGGCGCTCTCTCCCCTCCAGTCCAGGTCACGTTCGGAGATGCGCGTTCGTCGAGCCGGGTTTGGCCATCAAGCCAATTGCCGTTCCCGTCTCATCATCTCCAGCACGCCCACGACGCCGTTCTTCCGAAGTCGCTCCAGGACGACACGCATGCCTTCACGGCTCTTGCCCATCTGGTCCTGCGTCTTGCTCGAGGCAATGCTCTCAATGCTGCGTTGCACGCCGCGCGCGCCGAGTCCACTCATCCAGCCGGGCATCCAGCGACCCTCCTTTTGCTCCGGCTGCTCGACGGCAGATGGCATCTGATCCTTCTTGCCGCCACGCAGCCTCTCGCCGAGACGCGACTTGTAGACAAATGTGGTTGTCACATCGGTGGTCGCGTCCGCTGCTTCAGCGGGGAGGCGGAAATCCTGCTTCTCGACGACGGAGAGCACGTTCATGAAGCTCAGGTTCTTGCTCTCTGTGCGCATCCAACCCTCGCGCATGTCGATGACAGAGTTCTCAAGAACATAGCTCACCTTCTCGCTGGAGCCGCCGCCCGTGATGGAAGTGGGAAGAAGCTTGAAGACGGGCGCGGGCATACGGGACTTCTTCAGGTGGATGCGGGTGGTGTGCAGCCTGCCCGTTACCGGGTCGAGGTGACTGTGGATGGTGTCGGTGCTGAGGACATGGGTGGAGAACGGGTTGAGCTTGGGTGAAGAGTATCGAAGGAAGTAGGCGAGTGTCACGGTCGCGAAGGGGTGGGAGTAGGTGTGGTTCGTAGTGTGAGAGAGAACCATGATGTCGAGGGGTATTCGGCTCGGTGGGTGTCTTGGAAGAGGTTCAATCGTCGTGGCTCAGGGATCCGATGCGGGAAGGCGCTCACGTTCGTCAGAATGAAAGAGGCGTTGGCATTGAGAGCCTCGAGATGACAACCCAATGCACGTATTGATTGTTATTTCGAGCGATGAGAAAATGAAGAAATTGAAGTTCCGTCCGGAAGCTCGGCCGCTAGGTCGTCGGTTTTTGATCAGCGTCAATCGTCGCCGCAGTCGTAAATGGTATGAAAAGGCGAAAGAATGCGAGAAACGAAGAAAGGGAGGTGGCCGCTGTGGAAGAGGGGGTAGATGGTGATGAAGAGAACGAAGAGGAGGAGATGAGGAGGAGTGGGGGAGGAGAGAGCGGCTGTTATGATGTAGTGCTCGTGCGCGTATCGTTCGATAGGTCGATGATTTTGGGGAAGAAGCTTCCCGTCCGGTGCGACTTTCTTTTTGGTCTGGGTCCAGTGCCTCCTTCCCGACTATGCCGCACCGTCCACACCGGGTCCTTCCAGCCACTGAGAGGAGGCGCCAATTGGCTTTGTCTGCAGATGCTACGGGTTTTCATTGGCTGAGAGATCACTTTGCGCCCGCTTTTCGTCAGACGAGCTTGGGCCGTCCGAGTGGCAAAATCACATGATGTGGAGTACACCGAGTATACCGAAAGCTACACCGAGAGCTTGGGGACGAGCTGTCAGTCGTTGGGTTAAGCCTCACCTTGGCCCCACCTTGGAACTCAACCTCAGCTCAAAGTTGGAAGCTCGTTGCTCGGACTTTGACTTTGCGTCTGAAACCCTCCACGTGTATGCCGTATGGTGGCTTGTGAGGAAACGTTTGATGATGGGAATGGACTACCTAGCTATGTGTCCGGTGTTCCCCGCGGACCGCCCCGCTTGCTTAATACTCGAAGACAAGTCTTATTGGCTGTCGATTCCGTTGCGAAGTTTCGAGACATCAATCATGATTGCTCCGGTGTGTTTGCGTAATGATACGAGGCCTCTGGACGGAGTACTTGCATGTGGGAACGTCGTGGATGTGGGAGGATATGGAGAGCCGAGAGTCCTGTCCTGACCACAGCTCGGCTCTACGCTGAGCAGCCAGAGCGCATCGGGATGTTGCACTTAAAAGGTGGTTGAGGGCTGAGCCAACGTGGTAAGTAGCACGTTATCTTCGAATTGTAGCTTAAACCCTCAAATTTGAAGCTAGTAATTGTGCTATGATTCATATTTCCAATCTATCTTCTCATATCCTGTCCTTTTACGTTCCTATTATCGTACTTCATGCATCTAGCTTGCCATGGCCTCAGGTCGTGGTAGAAGCGTCACAGTAGGTGCTTCGTTTGGCTGGCCCACGCACTGTCCTAATTTTCCTTCACATATCCTACAAACTCCCGTCTACGGCGCGTTTGTGTCTCTCATATAAAGCGTTACGCTAGATACCGGCAGGGAAGCAATTCCGTTGAACGCCATCCGTCTGAGTTTGCCTGGGAGCCTTTTCGCACCTGATATATTAGCAACATCACTCAGACAATGTGTGTGATCGAGCCGATCCTGGCGCCACTGACTGAGACATGCCGAGGATCGCGCCGACGCCATCCTCGTCCCCTTCTCTCACGAATACACCCTCGCTCGCGACTCTCCACCCCTGCACGCCGCTGAACTGCACAAACTGCACCGCCATATCCCACGCCTCCTTGTCCGCCGCGTCGCCGCTCTCAAAGACGCTGAGGTCGAGCCAGGGACTGTCCGGGCTCGGGTTGAAGAGCTCCCGGAAGAGCATCGAGTAGGACGTGTTGCGTTCCATCCAGAGGTCGGCGAGATCGACGTTGCGCATTTCTTCGGTGTCTGAGAGGATGTCGTTTCGGGGGACGAGCTGGACGAAGAGGCGGTCGAGGCGCGGGACGTTTTGTACGAGGGTGTTAAAGTGATTCGATAGCGGGAAGATACCAACGTAGGAGAGGTCGCGGATCGAGGGTGAGACCATGGGCTCGTCATTGGGGAACTCTTCTGCTCCTAGAAGAGCACCGAGGATGGAGGGCGGGCGTTTGAGATAGAATTCGTATGTCTTGTAGACGCGCGTCGAGGATCCTTCGTTGAGAAGTAGAGACTGCCAGGGGCGGATGCTGAATAGGTCACAGGTAACACGTTTCTGATGGAAAGGCTCCGAGTCAGCCGATGGACTTGATGAATATGTCACTGTCGCCTCTGATTGTGTTTCCTTCGTCCTTTTGTCTTTGCGCGAGAGTGATAGAACGTGCTGCGGCATGGAGAAATTCCACGCATCCCCGAGGAAAAGCATGCGCGATAGCAATTGTGCCAGCACTCGTGGTGACGCGATAATTGTAAGTCGAGTGGGATCGAGATGTTGAAAGATTGTCGTCCAGAGCCAGTTGTAGTCTTCGCTGTAAGAGGCCTTGTTCGCGTAGCCGGTTTCCATGAGAGTGGCACTGCTGGTGCCATCCAATATGCCGCCCATAGCATCCTCGACAAACATTGAGATCGTGTTGACATAGTTGGTCAAGTTGTTCGCCCTGAGGAAAGACAAAAAGTCGATCGCGGACGCCGGGTCTCCCGTCTCTTCCATGAGCGGCAACTCGAATCGGTCAACCGTCCAGACCACATGGCGGAACAGCAGAGGGAGAACGGCACCTCGCCATCGCTTGCAGACGAGGGAAGTGGTCTTGAGATCACGGTCGAAGAAGAGATTCTGCAGCATGAAAGAGCTCGGTTGATCGTGGAGTTTCGAGTCTGACGGCGCAGGTCGGTCCAGGTGGGAGAATATCTGGGATAAAATCTCGTTCGGGAGATCATTGACGGAGGTGGCCATCTTTGCTTGCACTGCAGCAGAGGCTGTCAAAAGATTGTTAAAGATGCAGAAGTTTTCTCGATAAATTGACGCGAAGGAGCTGTGACGTCGATCGAAGTACACGATATAGGCTGGAGAGCGATGTTTCACGGAAAGTCCCGACCGAGGCAAGTTTCAAGTACAGATGAAGCGATGAAACTACCCCCGGAGAGAGACGATTTGATAGTTCGCTGAAGGAAGGATCTAAACCTGTGGGTTCAATCAAACACTGAGGATAAGAGACTGCAGAAGAACAAAATTGACGATGCTATTATTGATATTCTGCCATTTGTTGAGATGCAACTCTGAGGTTACCTGACCGGGACCTGGATGGGGCCATATGTCACCGCGGGGTCCTGTTCCGTTTGCCCCGCCACGGTTCGCCGCCATAGTGCACTCCACTCCACAAGAGCTCCTGTGATAAGATAAGATAACGATAAGAGCTCCAGGTTCGGAGCTTCGGGCCTTCGCACTTTCTTCCCACGACATCATTTCCAGGTTGTTGCCTCTAGTTCTGACATCTGGGATTCTCGAAAGGCAAGCGCTTGTAGCAGCCGTGGGTTTGATCAATTTGCGAGCGAACTAATAAGCGGACCATGCCTTGAGGTGACTGGTTGGGAAACGGCCAACACCAATCTGAATGGCATTGTAGAATGCTGGAAACACGTCGGCCGGCGAATCGACGATACACCTGGGCTGCCCAAAGATCCAGTCAGCACTTACATACCAGATTATTCTTTGTGTTGAGAGGCTTGCGTAGGTATTTGAATCGGATGCAAGTTACATGTAGCTTTCTTTTCCTCAAATAACAATCATCCAGCGTCTCCACCGCTGTGCTGCTGCGACGTATGACCTTGGCTGCGTCGGAAAGAAGCAAGCTAACTTCAAGAAAGATTATTGCGTAGAACGGGGCGGGAACCACGCTCAACCTTGAAACACTCGCCTTTACTTAAGCGGCTACTGATTGATAACCGATCCCGATGCCGCTCTACTCATCTGCCGTCAAGAAACATATGATCAGACCCTCTCGACTAAGCCATGACAAAGGCGGGGAAAGCGGGGATCTTGGTGGGTGGGCGGTTCGGGGGAAGTGGTGATGGTGGCACGGGATGACATCGTCCTGACGGGGATCCACGGTCGAGGAGCGCAAGGAGCGCATGCTTGTTTGCTTTGGGTGACCCTACACCAGAATGGACGCTCGCGAGATCTGGTTGAATGGCCGGCCAACCTAGTTACCTGAAGACTATTGGATCTTGCAATGCCGAAAGCCCATCCCATTTCGCAACCCCACGCCTCGTCGCGCGTACCAAAGTTTATATGTACGCCGTGACCAGGAGGTCTCTTCTCGCTTGGCTCCATTGCAATCCAGTCTCTAGCTCTGCCTGACCAGAAAGAAATCATGGCGTCCAAGAACCACCAGAAACCGCCCTTCCGCGCCGAGCACATGGGCTCGCTCTTGCGGCCCAAAGCCCTGACCGACAAGCGCGTCGCCTTGGACGGGAAGAAGGCCGTGGAGATTGCAGACGACAAGGAGCTCAATCGCCTCGAGGAGGAGGGCGTGCGCGAAATTGTCAAGACACAGTTGGACCTTGGCTTCCACGCCATCAACGATGGCGAGTACCGCCGCCATCAGTTCTGGGGCAACTTCTTCCCTGGTTTGGAGGGGTTCGAGGAGGTTGACACGCCAAGCTGGGATATATTTCGCATGTACGTGCCAGATATTGCGGCATTCAGTAAGTCTCGGGCCAGGAAGACTCGTCATTTGAGATGGGCAGACTGACGGCAATTGAACACCAGTTGAGAGCGATCACAAGCCTGGCGAGTCCATCCTCTGCACTGGCAAGATCAAACACAAGGGTAGCACCTATTTGAGAGAATGGGAGTTCCTCAAAAGCAACATCCCGCCTGAGAGCGTCAAGGAGGCCAAATTGACCTTGCCCGCGCCCGAGTGGTATCACCTCCGCTACCAAAAAGGGCACGCCTATCCCAAGGACGCCTACGCCAACGACGAGGAGTACTTTGCCGACATCGCGAAGGCATACCAGACCGAGCTCCAGGTCCTCTACGACCACGGCGTCCGCAACGTCACAATCGACGACCCCAACTTAGCGTGTAAGTGAAGCCCCTTGGGACTCTTCCACATCGGGTCCTTCCCCGAATCACGGTTAGCTGACAAAGTATGTTGGCCAGACTTTTGTTCCGAAAAGATGCTTCAAGGCTTCAAAGACGCAGGCGAAGACTCAGACGCTCTACTCCAGTCCTACATCAAGCTCTACAACGACTGCATCACCTCGCGCCCGGCGGACATGCACCTCGGCATCCACCTCTGCCGCGGCAATTTTGCCTACTCCCGACACTTCTCCGAGGGCGGCTACGACCGCATCGCCTCCCGCCTGTTCAACGAGATCAACGCAGACACCTACTTCCTCGAGTACGACACCGACCGCGCCGGCGGGTTCGGGCCTCTGAAGGAGCTGCCTGCGCACAAGAACGTCGTGCTGGGCGTCATCACGTCCAAGTTCCCTGAGCTCGAAGACGTTGAGAAGCTGAAGGAGCGCGTGTTCCAGGCTGCTGACTATGTCGGCCAGGGCGCGGAACAGACGCGCGAGGAGGCGTTAAAGAGGATTGGGGTCAGTCCGCAGTGTGGATTTGCGAGCCACCACCTGGGCAACTCGGTTTCGCATCAGGATATGGTCAATAAGTTGAAGCTTGTGAGGCAATTGGCCGATTCCATTTGGCCGGGGGAGCCTTGAGGGCTTTTTGGAAGTTGGTGTGAGCGGTGGCGTCGAGGTGATTTTCTTGGGGATGAGAAGCAGGTGTGTTGGAGGGTATCTTGATCTGCTGTTAAGAGATTTTGCGATTGCTCCAACATTGTAGCAGTAGCTTCTAGCTGTAGAAATATCGAACAAACATACCGGAACCCCTCTGCGACGTCGTACATCGACGGATTGTAGACCGACCAGCGCGAAGTTCTCCAAAGGACAAGTGAAGGAGTGTTGATACTCATCGTGGCAAGTAAGAAGACAGCGTGCAGTTTCTACTCCAAAAAAGAAAGGGTATCATTTGAGCTCTAACCTCGATCAACGCACGCCAAACTCCATTCCTATCGCGCGGCCATGTGCCTCGCCATGTTTCTCAAAATTCACCACTCTAGCCGTGTCGTAGCTCTCTCTAAGCCTATAACCGAGCTACCTCACGCAGTCAAGGGCTGCGGGTTATTCCCAACCGTCTTATACAGCTCCCTGAGCTCGAACTCCTCATGCCCGCCTTCAGGAACCTCGCCCACCACGCGCGCAGGCTGACCCGCGACGACGCTGAAGCTCGGTATAACCATATTCGGCGGCACCACAGTGCCCTCGAGTATACGAACATAGTCCTTGACAATCGCAAACTCGCCAATCACGCAGTCGCGGCCAATGTGGATGTGGTTCCCGATCGAAGCGGCCTGGATGACGACGTTTTGCCCGACGAAGACATGGTCGCCCATGCGGAGGGGCATGTACGTGAAGGCTCTGTGGGAAGAAAGAAGTCAGCGAGTGGCCTTTACGTTTTTCACCGTCTTGAGTTATGACGCACCCTTTGTACATTCGTCCTGGGGGCCGGAGGAGTGCGCCCCTGGACAGGAAGCAGTATCGGCCGATGGCGACGGCTGTGCTGTTGGCTGGGGCGCCGCCTGCGGAGGGCTGCGCAGAGCGGGCGAGGTCGCCGCGGATCATGACCTCGGGTTGGATCACGGTCTTTCCGCCTAGCATGATATTTTGCGTGCCGACGAGGGTCGCTTTGCGGGCGACCTTATTGCCCGTGTCCTGTAATTTCGCGCGAAAGAGTTAGTCGGCGGTTTCGGTCCGTGGATTGTGTTGGAAGGGGATGGATCGCGGGGAGGGAGGGCGTACGGTCTCAATGTAGTCTCCTTTTGCCGTCCTGCGCGACATGGTGGGCTGCTGATGGAAGCGGTCGGAGGAGCATCTGGCTTGAAGCTGAGAGGAGAGTTAAAGCTGGTGTTTGCGTGCCGCCGCGTTAGGGGTGTGACGTTGGTTGGAGCTTCCCGTCCCGACTGTCGGGCGGGTCAGTGCGCCCACAGCCGTAGCGGTGCGGCCGGCTGATCAAAAGGGATCCAGTTCAGCTCTATTCCAATCCAGGGAGCCTTATAAAACACATGCCTTTTGTGATCTGATATGTTTTCTGTCGCGAAGGATAAGTGTATATGAAACCCTACCTGCCTATTTCCCAAAAACAATAATCATCTGATTTTCACAATTCAGTAAACCAGAATTATTTCTACACCTCTTCCAGCGCTTTGCAAATTCGCTTACAACAAGATGCATCGACTCTTTCTGACTACATGTAAACAGATAGAGATTGTCTGTGTGCTTGTTCTATTAGTAGACACGTTATATTCTCTATCTAAGTTGACAAACAGCCAACTTAACATCTATCGATATACATACGCTTACTACCAATCCCATCCGTACTTCATTTCCGCTGGATATTTCCATGACTTTCCGGTTAACAGTCGATCCACTCACTACCGCCCCATTGTCGAAGTTAACTGACCTAACCTCATCGAACAGGTAGATATCAGTCACATTGGCAAAAAGTGAAGATGCGGCCAGTGTGGATTGAACACACGACCTTCAGATTGATTGAATGAAGTTTTCCAAGTTCTCTTTTGAGACCCGCTTCAGTCTGACGCTCTCCCAACTGAGCTATGTCCGCCGTTCATCTTCGGGGGTGGGTCACATCTCTGGGTCTACTTGATTCCATTCGCGAACCGTGTTGCTACTACTTACCGATGGCATTGAGGATCCTAATGATGTCAAGAGAGGCTGACACTATTAGTAGAAATGCAAGGAGGTAATATGGGTCAATATTCCCCTAAACCCTCTCTCGTCTACTTATAGACAGATTTACTATTCCCGAAAGACACGGGCATCTCGGGCATAGGAAGAAAAATAAGAAGACTCTAAAGGAGTAGCTACCATAAAAGTTCAGCCCGAAATACCTAGTATACTAAAAAAAAGAGTTCACCACCGGTGCAGCTACATCTCTTGGCGGTTATTATAGTGCTCATGCTGGGATCGTATGCGGACTCGAACTCGGGGCCTGTCGATTAGGCTGAAGAGGTAACTGATTGTTGACCATTCCACCACCCAGCCAGTTTAACCTGACCAACCGACCTAGGAAGGCGCCTGCTGTGCTGGTGATAGGAGTGGAGTTGAAGGGGTATATATGGGCTTGGTTTGTAGCATATTGTGTGGTTGTGGGTGAATATACGAACATGGGATGATTCACTGAGAGGTAGGTCTGTCGACCAAGTAGGCAGTCCTCCCCAACAATGTGGGGAAGGAGTCATCTGTCAGTGTGTGACAGATAGATACAGTGAGCGATTTGACATACGGCGTATATAATAATGATAATCTAGTCACTACGATGTTGTTGACTCGCAGCGTTTGGGCCTGTCTACTGCTCGGATAGTGAGTAACAAGGTATACTGAACGGTAAATATTACTGTAATAATAGCGCCTAGTAACTACAACATGTTTCAAGTTTACCGTAAAGTGATTAGAATATTGTCGTCATTTTCCAGTACAAACATGTGGCCAAGAATGAAATCATTGGTGAGAATACCGAGACGAGGATAAGACCTCAGTCAGGGTGCAAGTTCTGACCCAGTTTACAATAAATTGTAACACTCAACACGAACACCGCGTGATCTCAGGGCGTCCGGCACCAACCTCGGATCAGAGTTGATTACATCTCTTGTCTTCCGACTCCGATACCGAGCAAAGTTCCACGGATCATTGCCCGTCCTCACAGCCCCAAGCCTCTCCCACTCTGGCGGGTCTTCGCCAAGTCTCGGATCCTCCTTTGTCGTTTTGTCCTCGGTAACTGAGAAAAAATGCATGGAGTCAAAGAATCCAGACTCTCTGGCCATCCGTACCCTCCAACCCTCTGGCAAGGGACCGAGAAGTGCCTCTGTGTCCATCAGACCGTGAGTGTACGTCGCCCCTACGACCCTGTACTGTTGCTTCTCCGAAGTCGAAGCTGGATCTGGTCGCACCAGCAAGGGCGACGGACAACCAAGCAGGACTACAAGCTTGTCTCCGATTTCTGGCCGCGCGTGGGACGTACCCATGTACCCCGTGTCCGTCTTGATGAAGTACCGATGCCGTACGCGGATGAAGTTGAGAGATTCGTGAGAGACTGCGTCGCCTTTGGTATCGATAAACTCCCTGCCGTAGAGATCTGCCGCCTCGGGTACCGTGAGGAGACTGTTGCACTGTGGCCACCTTTCGATCATGTATCCCAGTCCGAGAAGGGTGACAAAGGCGTCTATTGCTCTCTCGTTCGTTGGCGCGTATCGCTCTGTTGAGAGTGCTTCTGCCTCCCACGTTTTCACAGCGGCAAGGAGACCGTCGGAGTCAGGGGGTGACTTTTGACCTACGAAAGACACGGTGCCGCAGTGGACTCCTGCAGCCTCCATGACTTGATCATCAGTCCCGCCACTATCAGACTTGAGGTTGACTTCTGCGGCTGAAGCGCCGGCCGCATAGAATATATCGGCATACGGAAGCCGCACTGCTCGATCAACAGGAACCGACCAGTCTGGGACCCAAGTAGGGCCTTTAATCTCACGAGCATCGATGTTGCAACGGTCAAGAAAGTCCAGCCTCTCCAGACACTCGATATACGCCTTGCAGAACTGGCCGTACACCGTCTCAACTGGCAGGGAATAGTCTGGAGCAATACGCTCCCTAATTGCCGCCGGTGCAGCCCCCAGTGCTCCGTAGATCTTGTCCCGGGGATTCGCGCATCCTTTCCAGTTGAGCGTCTGTAGTTCTCGGAAGAACGGCTGATTGGAGAATGGCAGCATCACTTCGACAGCGTCAAGAATCAACCCGCGCACCTCATTGCTCGGAAGGAACTTCTTGTCGCTGGCACAGAAGATTGCGCGACGGAATAGAGAGAGTGAAATACTGTCGGGACCGCATAGCATAAAAGAGCGCTCGTCGGCTAGACGAACCTCCTGCCACACCCAAAGACGCTCGAACCAGGAACGCTGCAATAGGCTGGTGATGGATCGCCAGGTCTGCTCGTCGTAAGGGAGCAGAACCGATGCGCGAGCCAGCTCTGGGTCACTACATCCGGGCGGATTCGTCCTCCACGCCCCGCGCTCGGTGTAGACTGCCTGCTCGCCAAGATGGCGCAGAGCAGCCATAGCTATCTTGCTGTCCTCCCTCTCAGGACCTAGCCAGACGACGACATGACTTGCGCGACGGTAGATGTCGCACATGATGTGCACCTGCTTGTTGCGCTCCTCGAGGTCGGCCTGGTTGATGCACAGGGCATCGATCCACATGCGCCTGGGGATATCGCGGTATCGCAGGTGACGAAGCGCCGCGGCGAGGTTCGGCCTGATGCTGAGGCTCGACGAAGCTGCGCCTGTGGACGGAGCCGTAGGTTCCAGGACCAGAGCATCTTCCTCGCTTCCCTCGGGTGCCCAGACGTACGATAGCCCTTCGTACTCGAGCTTGTTGTCGTCGAAGCTCACGTTCGGGTCGACGCCTGTCACGGGGTGCAGCCATGATGTCTCGTAGGGCTCTTCTGGTTCATATTCCTTGATGCGCTCAAAGATGAAGCGGCCGTCGAGACAGACGCGGACGATCCAGTCTGCTGGTAGGGTCTTTTGGATTTCATCGCGGCTCGGGGCCAATCTGATTGCGGATGGTCGCCGTGGTGCTAGAGCAACGTGGTGAAACTTGATGCGAATTCTCTCCTGGAAAGTACCAGGAAGAAGCTCAACGACGCGGATTTCCTTCGCGGTCCAGTCGAGATCACGATACTGGTATCTTGGCTTATCAACTGGGCTCTCCATCTTGAATAAGTTCGGATAAGGACTGGCCGATGGGATCAATTGCGTGACCAGGAGAAGACCCGAGAGCTTGGGCGACAACTAAGAGAAATACTTGATCAGTTGGCTGGCCAGACACAGTGCATTTTACATGCTGTGATCATTCACGACACCAAGGCAGGCTGGGCCTTCAGTAAAGAGGGGGTAGATACACTTTGCATGCGATACCATGCAGCTAGCAACGATCCTTCACAGCCCGCATATCACCACCACAATTCGAGATGGCTTGGCCAATGAATGGCTTACCCCAAAGTCTTGTTCTGGGAGCCCAATACGCGCCTGGAACAACTTAGCGCATCATGCACCTTTTGGTAGCGACTGGTCACTGCAGAGTCGGTAAGCACTACGCAGCCATAACAGTTAGCATAGAGCAGGCTTCAGTCACCGGATCAAAGTCTCCAACGAGGTGTGTGTATCGGCGGCCTCTAAGGACACTGAAGATCACTCCTAGTAAGTAATGTCACACCTCTGAACGATCGTTGACAAACTACGATTGGATGCCCATTTTTCTACTACTGAGGATCGTGGTCTGAGTAGTCGCAACAAGGTAGGTCTTTCATATTTGTTTTTTCATTAGGGCAACAGCGGAGACCCTGACACCATCTCACACTTGTATTCAAAGTAGAAAAACTTATTGCAGCCACTCAGACTCATGTCCTGGTTCTTTTATCTAAGCAACTGAATCTGCCCGAGGGTTGCTTATAAGGTCAAGCTCGCAACGGCGTTCGTTTTGATAAATATGACCTAGAGGGGATACTTCGCTCATAGGAACCCGGAAAAGAGCTTTAGCTGCGATCGCATGGGAAGAAAGAAGAGCATTGATGATAGGTCCTTAGTTATTTTTTTGCCACGCTATGGAAACATCATCCTGGCTTCCCAAGGCCAGCCAGTTAATTATGATATTGAGGTCTCACTTTGAAACCATACCGAAGGGGGATATATCCATTTGGCGGGTTCTTCCTCGCCTGAATATAAGACTCTCTCCCAAGTGCTTTGGAAGACACTCACCCGCGGCAGATGATTGTGTACGTGTGGACAGCGCGGGCTCCCTCCTTGGCTGAATCTATTGTTAAGCCTTCTAGGCAACAAGCTGTTGAAACATCATTAGATCCGTGTGCTCAAAATATGATGCTCCACGTGGAAGATGACTTACACCAGCGCAGGCCATATCACCACGGGCGACGCAGGAGAGCTCGTTGGCAACATCAGCGGTGTCTCGCTTCTTGGCGACGAGCTGTCACATAGCAGATTAGAATTCTCTGAAGGAAGTATAATACTTTACAGGTGACTACTTACACCGGCGCAGGCCATGTCACCTCGGGCAACGCAGGAAAGTTCGTTGATGGAGTCGGCGTTGCGCTTAGCGACCAGCTTGGAAATACTTTAGCACTCGGATTGTCCCCTCAGACGGCTGGAAGTGCAGGTGTGAAGACTTACTCCGGCGCACGCCATGTCGCCGCGGGCAACACAGCTAAGCTCATTGATGGCAGCCTCGACGGCGCGCTTCTTGGAGACAAGCTAAGACACTTTCAGCACTCAAAAGTTTCATCATGGACAATCAATGGTTGGGAGATGTGGACTTACACCAGCGCAGGCCATGTCACCACGAGCGACGCAAGAGAGCTCGTTAGCGAGCTGCTCCATCTCGGGGTCGCGTTTCTCGACGAGCTTAGGCGCGGGATATCGTCAGTGAAGCTCTAGGTTCCTCCTTGATCAAGGCAGAAGAATGCTTACACCGGCACAGGCCATGTCACCACGGGCAACACAGGCAAGCTCGTTGGCAAGCTCAGCCTCGGAGCGCTTGGAGACAAGCTGAAGATATTAGTCGTTATTATTTCCTCTGAGATGTTTGGGTGGGTATTTCGTACTCCGGCACATGCCATATCGCCACGAGCCACACAGGCGAGTTCGTTAGCGACGGTGTCAACGGTCTACATCTGCATGTCAGCATTCGATGTGACGAAATATACGGTGCTTGAATTACACCTACGCGGGCAGAGTTGGCGGGGATTGCGGTAGCGGAGGCAACAATGCCGGCGACGAGAGCCACGGAGAAGTACATTTTGTTAATGTCGGAGAGTTAATTCAGCGAATGATGTTTGGTAGAAGTCAATCTTGCTTGGCGCTTGCTGTTGCTGCTGAAAGGATACTAAGCTTCAGGTTATGTTCGATTCCTACGTCTATTATATGTCTCCAAGTCTGCAGAGTGCACCCCAGCGCTCTTCTGCGGATGCAGGCTGAGGGATGTGAGGCCGGTAATACCGGACTCCCGGAGTACGGCAATTCTCTCTCACGAAAGTGGTGGCCTTACAGTAGTGTTCTCAAAGTAAATCTCAACCTGTTCTTCGGCTCGATGGACCTTTCTGAAGGCAATTTGGGAGGAGAATTTGCAAAGGGCAACACAACTGCTGCAGCAGCCTTTCTCAAAATCTCTTCGCTGCATTCGCGACTTTGGACAAAAAAACTAGCATAAAAATCTGGATCAAATTACGCATGGGCATATCGCAACGCCCGACTCAGTCATACACCCAACCAAATCGAAACCATGGACAGCCCCTTTGGGATAGTTCTTCACGGAGGTGCATCAGAATCATGGATAGGGGATGACGTCTCATATGCCACCACCAAAGCCTTTTTGAAGAACTTGGTAGAGAAAGCTGAGGAGCGGCTACGTGCGGGCTCCAGAGCTATAGACGTAGCGACTGAGGTTGTGGCAGAGTTGGAGGACTTCCCCGAGTTCAATGCCGGCAAGGGAGCTGCCGTCAACCGAGACGGCGTTCACGAGGTGCGAATCAGACTCTCCCATAACACGGCTAATATCAAACTAATTATCAATAATCTCAAGCTCGAGGCTGGAATTATCAACGGCAAGACAGCGACATACCGAGCTGCTGCATGTCTCCAAAAGACCAAGAATCCTATCAAGCTCGGGAGAGCCATGCTTGACTCTGTGGATACCACTATGCCCGTCTTCATTGTAGGAGAGGGAGCCGACCAGCTCGCCTGCCGTCTTGGATTGGATATGGTGGACAATAGTTTCTTCACAACACAGAGGCGCATGGATTACTGGCGAAAGAATAAGACGGAAGTCCTCGAACACGGCACCGTTGGCGCAGTTGTTCTAGACTCACATGGTCACTTGGCTGCGGCTAATTCGACCGGAGGTATGATGTTCAAACAAGCTGGCAGACTCGGCGATACAGCCATCCTGGGTGCTGGGCTCTATGCCGATCAACAGATCGCCGTGGCATGGTACGTACTCGTCTTTTGCGTTTGTTTCCATGGCTGATCTTGCTATCTGTGAATAGCAGTGGTGGCGGCGAAGCCATTCTGACGTCTATGCTGGCTAGTCGCGTTGCGAACCTCTACCACAGCGGGCTCAAACTTGAGACCGCTGTGGACAAGGCCATGTGGGATGCCAGCGGACTCTGCCCATCTCTCTCTTGTGGTGTAATCGCCATCACGACGGACGGCATGCGGACGGAACAATGCAATAGCAGACTCTTCACTATCGGGTCGTCGGGATCTACCTACGGCTTCAAGTATGGGTTGATAGGCTGCACAATGCCTGTTACCGCAGCTCTATGCTGTTATGAAGACGCCCTGGTCCGAATCGGGGTATCAAAGCACCCGACACGGCAATATCAGCTCACTTTCTGCCTCAAAGAAGCCAGTCTTATTACAATGGATCGAAAGCAGGTGGAGGATCTATTTGAGTCGCTTAGGCGCGCCTCCAAAGCCTTGTTGAGTCTCGGCGGCACCGATAAGGTGGCTATGATGACTTTTGCAGGTGGTAAGGGCGGCCACTTATTTGCCATTCGTGGCACGGGCAGCATGTCTCCGACATTAAATGACTCGAAGCAATCGGGGAATCCGCCTTTCAGAGCTCATATCGAAATCGAGAAAACGGCCAAGGCGTTGTTGCAAGTGGGAGATTTCTACAAGCTGCCCGTGCCCCGGAGCTACTCCGAATTCCTCTTGGCCTCGGCCGTTGAATTCCGGGCTATCATCGCCGGGTTGTGGGGCGCCCTAAGCCGCGGCTTACGGGTGGCCTTACAGACACCGCTGCACTGGGTTATCGACGCGGATTCGTTCCCTGACGATCTCATCTTGCTCTGCTTCACTCATAGTGAACACTGTTGGCCCCACCCTGCACCTTTTCGGTCTGAAAGCAGCGGCCAATGGAATCTTACGAGCGCGTTAGGCCGGAGGATTACGGATCTCGAGCCTCTCTGCATCACGACCGAGAAGTTGCGGGCCAAGCTAGAGTGCCCTCAAACGAATATCAGATAGGCGATCAGAGCGAGTACGACTAAGAATTTGTGTGCTCAGTTGATTTGCGATTCTTCATTCTCTCTATCCATACTTCAGTTTCTTGTTAGCTTCATCTTAGACTAATTGTTGAGTGTAACGAGTGCGTCTAAACCATATCAACCATTTTACCGTGAACTCTAGTAGAAGAATGACTACCTCATTGAAAAGTACCAAGAGGAGTGCTGGAAGATCCAATAATCTTGGATTTTACCTAAGTATTGCCGGTAAGTCTTTCGCAGTTTAAGTTGCCAAGAGGTCATTTCTCAACGAGACAGCCATCCCAAGATTTATGTATCGTTAACAATTACACTAACTTAGCCATCCTCGTTTCCAACTTCGTGAGTGCCTTGCTCCTTGGATGTCCTTCATACTCGTAAGTATGTTGACAACGAATACGTGCTTAGGTCACAGCAGTCGACTCTGGACTGTCATCATCGTCACATCTAGCCATCGCCTCTCATTTCGATAAGACCAAGGTCTCAACATGGCCAGTAAACGCCTTCCTCGTCTGTTCCATTACTGTACAACCTCTTTACGCCACACTTTCCAATTGCATAGGTCGTCGTATTATCTATACCTCAACCGCCTTCTTATTCCTTGTCGGCTCGTGTCTGGCAGCATTTACAACGTCTTGGACAGGACTGATATTAGCGAGAGGCGTTTGCGGCCTCGCTGTTGCCGGACTTATGACTATGGGTATGCTCTTCAGCACAAGTCTCTTTAAGCACGGTTTATAGCAAATCCATGGCCAGCTAACAACCCGATAGGATCTATTGTATTGACAGACATTGTCGGTCTTAAGAATAGAGGCCATTATCAATCGCTCAACTACATCAACTATGGAGCTGGGTCCGCGTGAGCATATGTTTCTTTTTTGTTTCACTTTGGTTGACCGAGACTAACTTGAATCTCCAGGCTCGGTTCAATCTCTGGTGGTGCCATTGTCGAGTACTTTGGGTGGAGCTATGTGTACAGACTTCAACTTCCATTCTGTCTGCTTTCTGCAGTCATGGTGTACTTATGGATCCCCTCAAACATTGAGAATTCCTACAGAGAGCCTTTAAGCCAGGGAAAAATATGCCTTACGAACCTGCTTCAGACGTATGACTGGAGAGGCTCGCTGTTGCTTGTAAGTCTGGACTCAACTTCCCGCTTCTGTCAAAATCCCATTGAACGGAAACATAGATGATATCTCTGCTTTGCCTGGTTTTCGTTCTTGGAACGGGAGGTAACGTGTTACCTTGGACAAATCCATTGATCCTCACGGCTTCGGCACTGTTTGGCGTAGTGTTCTATGTCTTGCTACGCGTAGAGGCAAAAGCGCCGTACCCGGTTCTCCCTCCTTTGATGATTCAATTCCCATACAGGAATATCATGGGTAGCGCCTTGATGTTTTCCATGATTAACTACTGTGTAAGTGAACCCTATATTTAACACCAAGATGTTCGTTCCATGCAGCTGAAGTTGAATCCCTGACCCCTCACTCAGGTCATGTACAACACCCCATTCTTTTTTCAGGCTGTCCGGCTGGAGTCAGCGGGCGAAGCAAGCGCTCATGTTGTCATACCCTCGATTGCATTCACGGCAATGAGTGCAGTCGCAGGAACCACGATCGCAAAACTACGGACGCCCAGGCCTACATTGCGCGTGAGCCAAGTGCTCTTACTCGTGGGTGCCTTGGGGCTTGTAGCTATGGCTACTGCCCTACCGGCAACCAAAGCCTCAAATTCTTTGTATAGCCTTTGCCTCATAATGCCTTCTCTTGGGGTTGGAATGATGGCCCCCAGTGCGCTGTTGACGCTGCTCAGTCTTGGTGGGCAACATGATCACGCCGCTATGAATGGAGGTTTCATTATGATGAGATCCCTAGGTGTCTTCATTGCCACTTCTCTGAGTACGACAATCATACAGAATGTGTCTCAGGTTGTGTTGAAAACGATGAGCCTGGACGAGGAGACAGCTGAGGTATGCCCTAGATCGCACTAGACCTTAAGGTAGGTAATCAAGAACTACATGACTGACTTTGAATTCAGAAGGTTGAGGCGACGCGACTCAACATCGACAACCTGCGGGACTTGAGTGGTGATATGCAGTCCAAAGGTAAGTGCCACCTGCAAGTTCGGTACCTTAGTGGTTTGTGTATTATACCAATGCTGACGAAGAACAAGTTATGCAAGCCTATCAGTTGGGATTCGTTGTCCTCTTCAGTGTCCTTCTTGTTTGTTCCATGGGCATCGTTTTGGCATTTTCTTGGGTTCCGGAGGGGCGTTTGGACAGACTTTCAAATCGTGCTGAAGATTCTGATGCGGTGGTTGAAATGGTCGATCACCTCGATGATGAAGAGACCGATGACGGTCTATGATGAACCCAATATCGGAGAACGTGTTCAGCGACCCCTAAAGAAACGCTAAATGATAGTGTGAGCTATTCGCTGATGGATGTTACCCGCCGCTGTTTTGGTACAGGCTGTCTAGGGCCCTAGGCTCCATGTCGGCTCATTCCAGATAGCTAACCTCTGTTATCTTACCCAAGTTGGTCCTATTCGATTATGCTTTTGACCTTCATCTTCAAATTATCTGCATACTATCTATCTATGGTACTTCTCTTCTAGCGTAGCATGTAAGCAATCAAGTCGGTCGCACTCCGTGCACAATCTGCAGCTGCTCGAAGCTGGATGCTTACTTGGCAAAAAGTCGACTGCGGCGACAGACTAACACCGCCAGGTTTCAACAAAGAGAAAACGAAAACGAGCAGGAGAACGAGAACCATATTTTTTCGATACGCGGCGAAGCTATTAGCTTCAGTATTAATAGTCTCCTGAGTGTCGATCTGACTCCAAATTCATGGGCTCGTTATTCCACCTACAGCAGCAGCACCGTGATCTAGATTTAGCAAGGCAATGATAGCCACCGATGGCTTGGCCGGTAAAACTCGCCGGCCAGCGCGCTGTCAAGTGCGGCCCGACGATGAGGCTTCCACAGATATGAGTACGGATAGTGCGGGACACCGCCCTCTGCAGCCCCAATTTTTTCTTCTAAACGCCCGAACGAAAGTACGGAGTAAAGGATGGGAATCCAATGCCGGCGGGGCAGATCCGAGGGTTCTCGAATTGCGCGGGACTCGGGAGTAACGGCCCTCGTGATGGAGCCTCGTGTCACGCCAGTGCAGGCCGTGTTTTTCGTATTCTCACATCAGTTTTAGTCTTAGATGAGTCTCCCACTGTCTTGTTGCAGCATGGAACCGCAAGCTTGGCTGCCATCAGGTCGTAGTATTTTACATGTATACAAAAATACAAAGACGGATAGGATGTCTCGTACCGTAAAGTAAGTTTAATTGCAAACTCCTGCTTGGCGAGGAGCGGACCCAGATCCAGCCACTGTACGGAGTACTCCGTGCATAACAACTTGCAACATAACTTCGGAACATGCCCGCGCTGAGCAAACGCGCAAAGAACTCACTATTCTTGGGGCGTTCAAAGCCTCCCGCAAGATTGAGGTCAGTTGCGGTCCACTGCTCACATACCTTTTCTCTACAAATTGGTGACAGCTGATGCTCACATAGATCTTCCCCCAACACGTCTTCCAAGTTCCAGATCGGATAACAAATCGCAGTTTTTCGTCCTGAATCGCTCAGCCCTAGCCTAAGGCTTTAACTCAGAGCCCCGATCTTGGCTTTTTTGGGCTGATTACTTATTCCAGGCACTTTAGTCTGGGCTGGTCCGCATGAGTCAAAATTAGACCTGACTCGCTTCCGGGCCGCCTAACAGGGGCCGGTGTCTACCAAGGTAGCCTGTCTTAGAACTGTGATTTCAGGGATATTTCAGAACGACCCGCCTGTGTCACGGTCTATCGTACCTACAGTGACGTGAGATTAATGTAAGAACACTTTACAGTACACCACGTTAAATACACTAACCTACCTTAACTAACAAACCCATTATTAACCCGATTATTTAACTAAAATAAAAGATCTTTAATTAGTATTTTATTTGAGTTTATA
>JFFI01002421.1:2975-38964 GCA_001563125.1 Colletotrichum salicis
CCACATTAGCTTGGGTACGTACCCCGATGGCTTCGACTTTCAGATGAAGTGGAAAGGGGTCATAGGATCCAAAGTTGACTCATCTACCATCTACCACATCATGACTTGGATGCTTGATTTGTCGTATACCCCGGTCAGGTCTCCCAGGGTGCTACTGCATCCGCTATTCGACTCCTGATGTGGTGAGATACCTTTTCTGCCCAGTGTTGCAAAAAATAGGTCATATTTAGGATCCGCAAAAAGGACATACCCAGATAGGAGACAAAGATTTTGAGAGGTGAATGAGGGTATCTGATTCGATTTCCGATCTCTAAAAGCAAGTTTTCCATTGTACCCCTGAACGCCATGCCATGCGACATCCCCGAGAACCCGCCAAAGCTCCGTCCGCTTAGAAGGCAGTTCTGCGCTTGCGTCCAGTGTACTTCGAGGTAGACTTGACAACCTTTCCCTTTCTCTCCATCTGCTCCTTCTTCTTGACAATCCACGCCTTGCTGCCCTTCTTGATGTCACCCTTGCCACTCTGCTGGCTAGCCTTTCTCCTCGCGTCCTCAACATCGACGTTGTCCATTCCGTCAACGACGTTTGTGATGTCGCCTCCGCGACCACCCTCTGCGGTACCACCGACAGTCAAAACAAGGTAGAGCTTCACGTTCTTCGTCTCGGGGTCGTCCTCAAGCAGACCGGCGCCGAAGCCGGCCTTGACAGCTGCCTGGGTAATCATGTTGCGCTGGGTGTCGTTCTTGGGGTAGAATTGGCAGACGGCACGACCGCCTCTACGTAATGACGCGTACAGACCGTTGAAGAATCTGGTGAGACGGCCTTCGGGTGAGGTATCGCTGCTCTCGGCATTGCAGAGCCATTGAATGGCGGAAATGCTGATAGCGGCGTCGAAGGAACCGGCGCGGAAGGGTACACCCTGTCCGATATCTGCGAGGAGAAGGTCGCCTTCCACATCTCTTTGGAGTGCGATGTCGAGCATGGAAGGCGACACGTCCATGCCGACCCAGGTGTGTGGCCCGCCATCTTCGGGGCCTTCGGCGGTAAGGATTTCGCCGGACAGACCGCTGCCGCAGCCGACGTCGAGGATGAAAGAGGGTTGCTTGAGGTCGAGAAGCTCGAGGGCACGGCGGGTCATAGATGCCTGGATATTTTGGATACGGGAGCTCGTCGTGTACTTGCGGGCTTCAGAGTCATTGTAGTGGATGTCGGCCGCGCTGAGTAGAGAGATTTGGTTAGCTAGAGGCAGATGGCGGGGTTAGAGGGGGTCCTTGGCCTACAGGGTATCCTCAGGGCGTGACATGATGGGCGGTTTCTGATAGAAGATCGACCTAGGATGATCTTGAAAGGAGACTCGCGTCTATGCTTGCTTCAAAACAGTCTGTCGTAACGCCGGCGCATTGGATAATTGGGCGGTGAGTTGTGTGTCGTGGGAAATCCTCAAAAATTCGCAACTGGGGGGTCGCGGATAGTTATCGATAAGAAGATAATCGATTGAGGCATGTCCTTATCGATAAGAACATCCCCCGCGGGCGGGAAGTGGTGGGGTCGAATCCGGCCGAGCATATCCAATCAGACGCCGCTTATCTCGTCCACCGCGGATCAAGGAATCCCCGACGGTCCGCTACGCGCAAAGGCCACGCTTGCGCAAAGTGGAATTCACGACGCGCCCTGGCCAGCTCTCACTGCCCTCCGTCATAGCTTCGGGAGATAATGTAGGGAGCTTCTGTGCACAAACCTCCTCCCCCGGCGTACCAATTATTCAACAACTTCACCCACTCTCTTTTTACTTCTTCTCACTTCACTTCATGCCACGTACCACGACGACATCTTCAACATAACGCCCGTCACCATGTGGATTTTACCTTTGGTCGGCTACCTCGGCTCCATCGTGGGCTTCTGCTTTTTGACCCTCGCCATCGGTTCGTCTTGATCCCCCGGTTCTCCCTTGGCGTTCAGAGTGAAGATGAGTCCTTACTAACGATATCGGCCCAGCTTCCGGTCTGTATTACTTATCGGAGCTTGTCGAGGAGCATACCGTCTTTGCGAAGCGCCTTCTTACAAAGTTGATTTATTCGGTCATTGTTCTGCAGCTACTGCTATGCATCGTCGACCGATTCCCCTTCAAGTTGACACTCATGGGAGTTGTCTCCCATGTCGTCTACCTCGGCAACATGCGCCGTTTCCCTTTCGTCAGATTGACTGATCCTCTGTTCTTGGCCTCTTGTGGTACGTCTCTGTCTTGACAACTGGCAAACACTCTATGCATGAAAGCTCTCAATTAACGTTTGCCTTTCCAGTCCTGGTCCTCGTCAACCATTACCTCTGGTTCCGCCACTTCTCTGCCGCGCAGCAACGATCGTACGCGAACATGCATTCATACTACGACCAACCCGACGACGTCCCGAGCTTCACCGAGATCGCCTCCTACTTTGGACTCTGCGTCTGGTTGATTCCCTTTGCTCTGTTCGTGAGCTTGTCCGCTAGCGACAACGTTCTGCCCACGATGGGCAGCGAAGACCCCCTGCGGGACTCCTCTGGAAAGAGCAAGCGCCAGGGCTTCGTCAAATCCATCGTCGATACCGTTCTCGGTGCGCTCGCAGAAGTTTTCAGAACAGTCGGCTGGGAGCGAAGTTAACCTTCTCGTGACGTGGGCGGAAAATAGACAAATGTCACATGTCATGTGGAGCATGTGGTGTGTACAATATGTGGGAAGACTACTGTGACGCCGGAATTGTCAGCCCTTAAGACGAGCGACAGAATAGGTACCCGGAGGTTTTCTCCAACCAAAAGCCCGCACCCCTGCACCCCCGGCCGCCATGCTACATGCGAGGCCCTTTTGCACTTATGTCCCGCCAGAGAGACTTCCCTGAAAAGTACGGATACTCTGTGGATCGATTCTCCAACACCTCACTACAAACAGGGCTAATTATGCTGTTTGTACCAGCCTGTCGGTCATGGCCTGCTACGCAAGTCGGCCATCTCTGGATTATGGCGTTCTCGGACTACAGTCGCAGTGAGGCGACCAATCATGCCCACCGAGAAACCAAAAGTCCTCTGCATGCCCCCTGCAAGCGAGGTTCTTGTTGGTGGGGACTTGATCTGTATGGGGCGACTAAACGGCAAAACTTCTCTCCAGAAGGATCAAACGTGAATCAGGCGCTCGCCTAGATGGCAGCCCTTTAGCAGCGCCATCCGCGGTCAATCATCGAACTTTCTGCTCGCGTTCTGGCATGGTCTTTCTGATCCGCCGCCTGCCATCGCTCCCGATTCGATGGACAAGATGGTGCTGAGCGGCCGTGCCTTGCAGTAGCCCACGGTACCTAAGGTAGTTTACCTTATCTACGAGGTTCTTGCGACAAGCCCGCGAGTCAGAGATTCCCGGTGTGGGTTGTGACGGAGCCGAGTCTACAGTCGACTCCCGGACCTCACCACCATGGGTGGAAATGCTTAGACTTTTGCTTCTGTCCTGTTTGTGTGCGTTGTCATCCAAAGACCCGCCGAAAGGCCCCTGGTCTTCTTATCGAGGAGGAGGGTGAGGGTGAGGAAGATGAAGAGGAGGAGGAGGAGGACCACGCCGCTTCGCTCCTCACAATGATGAGGAGCGAGGATTGCGAGGAGCACTCATCACGATTAAAAACGCTGGCAAAGCCATTCGAATTCTCCTTCATTCCATCCCTCGACCTCTCATTTCAGTTCACACATCTCATCTCAATCGCGGTCAAGACGAACAAGAAACCACGTCCCCCACTATCACAACCGCCAAGATGTCTTCCGACCAAGCTCAACACCCCTCTCAATACACCACCATCCCTCGGCCCCGACAAGAACAATTCTCAAACGCATTTACATACCAACAATCAAACGGCTCTGACAGGCTGAACACCTGGCTGTCGTCTGCCCCTTCGGCAGCGCCATTCCACAACATCGCCGCCTACCGAACGCCGACCTCCGCTTCCGCGGGCGGTGCGAACGTGCGGGCCCCGCACCGGCTCCGAGCAACAACGGTGCGATGTGGGGTAGCGGACACGGCCGTTAGAGTTGCGTGCGGACCTAGGCCGCTTCGAATGCCGAATGGCAGCGAAACTTTACCGACGTGGAACCTGAGTGCAACTTCTTCTCAGGCGTTTTAAGGATGGAAGCTTGGATGGGTACCTGGGCGTTAGGGTAAAATGGCAAGAGTCAATTGGACAGGCCCGAAGGCTTGGGAAACAGGATGGTTTACTTCCAGATGACGTTTTTGGGGATGCTACTGCGATTATGGAGCAACAGGACAATCAATATTACCACATACCTTTTCTACGTTTTCCAAGACAGCTGAAGTTGGCCTGTGTCGTAGGAAGCTCGCAGCACGACGATGCCAACGTGATCTACTGACAGACGGTGGTATGATCCCTTAGAACCGTTAACTCCGTGCTCGAGGTCTCCGACTTACGGAAATCAAGACTCCCAACGACTAATGGAGTATACCTATCTCCGGCACCGCATCCTTTCTCATGCTCTCGTAGAGAGCGCCATGTAAGACAAAGGTAGCTATGACCCGAAACGACATGGAGTAGCCCGTCGATGTCGTGTTTCTAATCTTCGATTGAACTACCTAATTACAAGACAATCCGACTTGAAGCTTGCATTAAGTGTGGACCACCTGTTGATTCAGCTGCTACCATAGCTCTCACATCTGGTTAGAATGAAGGAGAATCGATGGGTTATATAGAGGCCATTCCTTGATTACCATCCCCTCATTCGAAAGCCACTGACAAGATAGTTTTCTCTCCCCCATCGCAAGCCAAGCACCATCAAACCTGTTAAAAAACGAACATACCATGGCTCCTACATACAACAACGAAACCAGAGCTAGTGACCTCGTCACAGTCTACGCCCCTCACATAGCCGGCAAGACGATACTTATCACGGGAGTCTCCCCAGGCAGCATCGGCGACAGCTTCGTCAAGCAAGTCGCCGTAGCCAAGCCAGCTACATTCATCCTAGCCGGCCGCTCACCCTCAAAGTTCCAAGCCCTCATCGGCGAACTCGCGACCACACACCCCGACATCAACGTCAAGCCCTTGACTCTAGACCTCACCTCCTTCGCCAACGGCCGCAAGGCAGCAGAAACAGTCACCTCATGGGAAGATGTCACCCACATCGACCTCCTCGTCAACAACGCCGGCATCATGGCCTCGGCCTACAGCCTGACAGAAGACGGCTTCGAAAGCCAATTCCAGACAAACCACCTGGGCCACTTCCTCTTCACCAACCTCATCATGCCCAAGATCCTTGCCTCTGCCTCGCCGAGAATTGTCAATATCAGCAGCAACGCCCATAGACTCGGCCACGTCCGCTGGACGGATTACAACTTCAACGAGGGCAAGCACTACGACAAGTGGATGGCCTACGGGCAATCCAAGACGGCCAACAGCCTGTTCTCCATCGCTCTGGCCGAGAGGCTCGGCTCGTCGACGGGGTTGACGGCGTTTAGTCTCTGCCCGGGGTACGTCCCCACGAACCTTGCCGCGCACGAGGCGCACGATTTCCCTGGGTTCCTGGAGGCACTGCGTAAGGCTGACGTGGTAGTGGGGAGCAAGTATATGTGGGGGATGGGGGATATCAAGCCTAAGGATATGGACCAAGGTGCCGCGACGCACGTGTTTGCCGCGTTTGACCCGGAGCTGAGGGAGAAGAATGGGGAGTTTCTTACTGATTGTCACGTTGCCGATCCGTGGAAGGAGGAGGTGTACCCGTGGGCGAGGAGCAGGGTCGATGCGGAGATGCTGTGGGTTTTGAGCGAGAAGCTTGTTGGGCAGGAGTTTTGATACTGAGATGGTTTGTGCGTATTCTCTGTTCCATCTGCTGGAATGCTGCCGTGGATAATGCAGCTCTCATCGAACAATCGCACCCGCCATAGCCGAGCGGTATATAACCGGTAGAAAACCAACAGGTTTTCATAGGAAATCAAACCTCGCAGGTTCGGATTCCGAACTTTTTTGCTTTAAGTTGGTACTCTCTCTCCATTTGCGCTGACTAGCCCCTCGTGAATGATCCCATAAATACGGTGAATTTGACTCATAGGGGCAGCCACTGGGGCTATGAAGCCTCTAAACCAGTTCAATATCGAGGGTAGGTACCTTCCATTGTATGTGCCGTATCTTCCGCGTTACCAGACCCTGCAGCGTCTCTAAGAACGTACCAGAGCCAGAGTTTGAAAAAGCCTTCTGCGGACTGTGGCTGCATATATGTAAAGATTTAGTCCAGCAATTATCATCCGCAGTATCCGAGCGGTATACAACCGGTAGAATCAAGGAGTGAGTAAACAGCCCACCCCGAGATTCATAGGATTCGGACCTCGCAAGTTCGAATTCCGAACTTTTGCTTTTTTAGTGCATATATATTCACTCCCTGGTCTCGCTTCCCCAAAATCTTCTACCTACCAATACCTCTGAGAAGATCTGAACGCGCTCATAATCGGGATTTTGTGATTTGAGGACGCCGACGAGGCCAGAGTTCATGGTTGATCGACATAAATAACAAGATGGAGTAGGTTCTCAACACGAGATCATCCTCGCTTTAATGATTGAAATCCTCACGTACTCTATCACTCCTCTTTTCCACAGATCCGCCGGTGTCACGTTTGGGGGGATTTTCATATCCTTGAAGGTGAGTATGTAGTAAGTGACGCGATGCGATATGAGACGCTGAAGAACTCCCTCTCACCGCTTCTCATACGCGCGTATGTATACTTTCCGGTATATATCAGGGACAAGCCCCTGAGATATAACACGTGGAATATGCTAGCCATTGTCATGGAAAGTCCCGTTGGGTGAAAGCTCCAAGAACATGAGAGTTCGAGCCATGTGCTATGCATGTACTCACCGTGTAAGACATGTTGTCTGATCCGAGTACCAACTTCTCCTTCCTCTTTACTTCCTTGGAGGTAGCTATGCTGGCTCCCTGTACTTCGTGAGCTTTATATACGTAGAGATCTGTTAGGAAAAGCTGCTCTTTAAGGCGCGGAAGGTGCGTTTATGTAGTATGGGTTCATCTATCTGGAGTAAAGCTCACGCTTCCTGCTTCTCAACTAATTGGCGTCTGAAACGGAAGTCGCGTTGCCATCTGATAAGAGGTTCTGATCAAATGTCTTGACCAGCCAAGTGGTAGCTACGAAGGCAGGTGGGTAGGTACGTGGGATAGGATGCCCGAGGGTCTCGACGAACCTTAGAGGACCGGCGGGGAGCTTCAGCCACACGCGAGTGTCTTCAGAGCACTCGCCACACTTCCAGAAGCAACGAAGCTCAGCCACAATGAGGGGCCTCGACCTTACGTAATTACTGACAGCTGTGGCACACAACCTTTGCACAGCCACTGGGACTCCAATTGTTTCAGCAGCTGATCCTTGCAGTTCAACGAGTGGCGAAAAAACAACCACCAGCAACATCTTGGCGTTGAATGTCGTCGTCTCTAGCACCACGTTGGCTGGCTCAAGTTCCTCCTCACACCGGCCTAAACGGACATATCCGAGCTCTGATTGGGGCTTCGAGTGCCTCTCGACGCGTACGCTCGTCATGCGTAGTGCTAGACAAGGGGAAGAACGAGACGAAGTGCGACTTTGCGGCGGCCGAGTCAACAAGCTTGACAGGAATAGTGTGCCTCCATGGCCCTCCATATCCACGGCAGGCTTCCCAGGCGTTCCAGACAAGGAAAATGAGGCTGTGCCACTGCCGAGCTACCGACGTCATTCGTCCAACCTCGACACAAACGCGTTGGTCCCCGTCCCAAAGTTTGGTGCCTTTGCGCACATGGGGTTGCTTTCACCTTTCTCGCTGTTGTTCAAAGTCTTTTCGCCCTGCATAATGGAGACCGAGTGGTCACCTAGCCCGCAGTTTCCAGTCTGCCAGTCTCCTTGGGTGGTCTCGGCTCTACTACCCGACGCCGAGTGACAGACGAAATTGCAGTATCCGTATTGCCGTAGGCTGGCGAAAAAGGGTCCAAACGGATGCCTCTTTTCGCTGGGCTGCCTCAAGCCAAGCAACACCCATGGAATGCCAACTCTATTGTCGCCGCACCGCCGTATTCCCCGGTGGCGACGCAGTAGTAGGCGAAGCTTTGCCCTTTCCCCATGCCCCAAGGTCGTCACTGGGGGCTGACGACGCGGCTTTGCGACGACTTGGAGCCCAGATCCAGGCACCGTTTTGTGACTATTGGGCACACTCGCACTTGGGGGGCATGTGATGTGTACGTTGGACACACGTCTCGCGCCGCAATGCAGGCTTGCGCTGCGTAACTGCGTAATCCCACATAAGCTTGTTCTTTGGTCCTTGGGCTGGGCGAACAGTAGTCTCCTCTTTAAAGGGTTCCCCCTTCCCAGAGCCGTACCCACGCTTTGCTCTCGAGGTCCAAGACTTTCCTCGCGCAATTTCCCACATCACACACACATATCGAGACCAGACTGTGATGGGATCATTGTACGAGGTTCCAGAAACCAGTCGTCACCGCCCAACTAACGTCTCTCTCAGTCCCGAACGTGACATGGCTCCCAATATCGACTCGGCGCTGGGGACGGCGGACATGGCGAATGAGCAGCGCGGCCTTCTCGAGCTCATCGACAAGCTGCAGTTTGCTCAGCTCGACAATGTCAAGCTACCCCAGATCGTTGTCGTCGGCGACCAGTCGGCGGGAAAGAGTTCCGTCCTCGAGGCAATCACTGGCACGCCATTCCCCCGCGATGCCGGTGCCTGCACGCGCTTTGCAACCGAAATCCGCCTGCGCAGATCGGCCGAACCGAGTCTCAACGTCTCTATCATCCCCGACAAGAACAAGCCCTTCAGAGATCAGGAACGGCTGAAGCAGTTTGGCGGCGCCGTCGACACCGATATGTCATTTGAGTCTCTCATGAGATCTGCGGTGGAAATGATCGCGCCTAAGAACATTCCGGGCAGATTCGCCGCCCGCGATATTTTGGTGGTTGAGAAGAGAGGTCCCGACATGCCTCTGCTCACTCTCGTCGATCTTCCCGGTCTCGTCAAGAACGCCAACAACGACCAGTCGATGGACGATATCAAGACCATTGAGACCCTTTGCGACCGATACATGAAGAGTTCACGCACCATCATCCTCGCTGTCGTTGGCGGCAACACCGACTATGTTCAGGCGCCCATTCTCACAAAGGCACGCCACTTCGACCCCTCTGGCAGCCGTACCATCGGTGTCCTGACAAAACCCGACCTTTGCGAGTCGATCGGTCTGGAAGACAAATTCATCGAGCTCGTCCAGAACAGAGACAAGCAAAACTACTTCAAGCTCGGTTGGTACGTCCTGCTTAACCCGGGACCCCGCGATCAAGGCCAACCCTGGCCTTCAGCCCGCGAACGCCGTCAGCGCGAGGAGGAATTCTTTGGCCGCGGCAAATGGCGTGCTCTTCCCAGCTCCATGTGCGGCGCCAATGCGCTCAAGCAAAAGCTGAGTGTTCAGTTACAACGTCATATTGGCCGTCACGTCAAGACACTTCGCAAGCAGATCCAGAAGGCGCTCGACGACTGCAATTCAGAGCTCAAGTCCATGGGCACTGGCAAGGACACGGTTGAAGAGATGCGCATCGAGCTCGTCGAGCTCTTCTCTAGCTCCAAGGAACTGGTCATCCCCGCCGTCTACGGTTTCTACAAGAACCCTCCTCGCAAGAACTTCTTCCGTGCCACAGCCGATCCTCGCGGTACACCAGCCCAAAACTTGCGTGCCCGCGCCATTGAGGAGAATGAGAAGTTCTCGCACCGCATCCGCCAGAACGGCCGCAAGTTCGGCTTCTCATCGTCCACTGCCCCCGGCACGGCAGACGGTGTCACCATCAGCGAAAGCAGCAAGAGGGAGTTCGTTGGCAGAGAAGTCGAGATGCTTCTGCGACAAATCCGCGGTTCCGAATTCCCCATGGACCCAAAGCCTCGCGCGGTTTACATGCTCTTCCAGAGCTACTCTGAGAACTGGCCGAAGCTCGCTCAAGAGCACAAGGACAACCTCGGCGTCGTGTGCAATGAGTTCCTCAGTGAGGTCATCGACTTCGCGTGGCCCCAGCGCATGCGCGAGCCTCTGCGCTACCAGTTCCTCGATGTTCAGATGAAGAAGCTCTTGGCCGATGCACAGGTCGAGCTTGAGCATCTGACGCAAGACATGAACCTCGAAATCCAGCCGTACGACCCCGAATACGAGGAGCGTCTTCGCAAGTGGCAGATTGAGACCACCAAGGATGGCGCCACGTACACCGAGGCGCAGGAGGTTTGCGAGAAGATGTTGATCTTCTACGAGCTTGCAGCCAAGACTTTCATCCGCAACACGATTACCCAGGTCGTCGAGAGACATTTGCTGCAGGGCATGTACAGCATCTTCAACTCTGTCGAGATACTCGGCATGCCTAGTGAGACGGTCGAGGCTATTGCTGCCGAGAATAAGGAGACGCGCGATCGCAGAATGACGCTCAAGACGCAAAAGACTGCAATCGAGGAGGCCCGCGACATTTGCGCCAGCTTGGCCATGCGCAAGGAGCTGAGAATGGTAAGTGACAGCTGTTTCTCATCATCACAATCGACCTTGCTAACAATTACTTCCCAGTATGCCGACGAAGATCGCGATCTGGAGAACAGCTCCGACTCGGACGAAGACAAGCCAAAACAAACAACGACGCGCAAGCCCGTCAACAACACAGCCCCGGCAAGCACTAGCCCAAGCCGCGAAACTACTCACCGCTCAACACAACCTACCGAGTCGGCGACCAACGGCTACTCCTACGGAGGCCACCAGGCACCCGCACAGGCTCCTCCCGTCCCGACCTCACGACCCGAGCGCGCTGAGCCCGCGAGGACAAACACCAGCACGTCCCAGTGGGAGGAGGAAGAGTACTACAGAGCTCCTCCCTCCCAACAGGCTGCCGCACCGAACCAGGCACCTCCCCCGCCTCCTCCTCGTCCCCAGAAGTTGAGGCCCGAGGACGCGGCATCGGATGCTTACAGCCATCGCTCGCAGTCTTCGATTTCGGAGCAGCAGCATGCTAATGGCTATGGGGGCTACTATGATGCCAATGAGCATACGCCCTCGTCTACGAGACGTGTCACTGCTAAGAAGCTTTTTGGTAGAGGTTAAGACGAAGGAGACTCGGTAGATTGAGGCTTTCAATTTGGGGCAACGGATTTGGGACTCAGCGATGTGGTTTGTTGGGCGTTTGGCAGGATAGTTCTGGTTTACTCTGTTTTAGACAACACAGGCACTGGTATAGGTTTAGATAGCACTTCGTATGATACCATCTTTAGAATTATACACAATTAGTCGACAATCTATCAAGTGTGACTTCCTGACGTGAGCTATGTGATGCCAAGGGAGAATGATTCCAGGATAGGGACTACTACCCAGCCTTTAGCATCGGGTGAAAGATAGATGTAGTCACAACAGCTTGCATCACAAGGTGTTACTCGTTTTACCGTTTTCAGTATTACCTGATAAAGGTACCCTGGGTCAGGTATTTTGAGATATCGCAAATAACACAATTGGCAACAAGCTCACTCGAGGGCATTTGGCATTCAGTTACATCGCGAGTTTCAGTTTTTGGTTCATTGGTCATCAATTGTCATTATAGTATACAGCTAACATGCTTTTCCCATCCTTTATGCAATGCAATACCCTGGATTTTCCATCCAACCATTCTCTTACTCCTGAGCAATCTTCAAGACAGCCTTGCCAAAGTTCTGGCCGGTAAGCATGCCAATGAAGCCCTCAGCAGCCTGGTCAATGCTATCCGTCGGGTGGATCTTGACCTTGAGCTTGCCTTTGGCAATCAAAGGCTGCACCTTCTCCTGGAAGGGCTTGTACTTCTCCGGCGACAAGTTGACGAGGAAGCCCTGGAAGGAGAGCTTCTTGGCAACAAGATGGGAGAGGCCGCGGACGCCCTTTTGCTGCTCGCGCGGGGTGTTGTAGTCGGAGATCATACCGCAGCCGATGATACGGCCCTGCTGGTTGAAGGACTCAAGGGCAGCCTCGAGGTGGTCGCCGCCGACGTTCTCAAAGTACATGTCGATACCCTGGGGCGCGAGGCGCTTGAGGGCGTCGTGGGGGGACTCGGTCTTGTAGTTGAAGCCGGCGTCGAAGCCGAGCTCGTTGGTGATGAAGTCAAGCTTCTCGTCGCTACCGACGGAGCCAATGACCTTGACGCCCTCGGCCTTGGCGAGCTGGCCGACGATCTGGCCGACGGCACCAGCGGCGGAGGAGACGAAGATGGTCTCGCCCTTCTTGGGCTTTCCGATCTCGTAGAAGCCCTCGTAGGCGGTCATACCGGGCATGCCGAGGGCGCCGACGAAGAGGGGGAGGTCGACGTTGTGAGTGTTGGGGACCTTGAAGAAGCCGGGGAGGAACTTGGCGGGGATGGCGGCGTACTCGGCGTTGGGACCCATGAAGGAGGTGATGAGGTCGCCGGCGGCGAACTGGGCGGCGTCGGAGCGCTCGACACGGGCGACGATGGAGGAGACGATGACGGCGCCCTGCTCAAAGGGAGGGATGTAGGACTTGCCGGCCTCGGCGGGGCGCATGCGGCCGCGCATGTAGGGGTCGAAGGAGGAGTACAGGACCTTGATGAGAATGCCGCCGTTGAGGTCCTGCTCGAGGTCGATGGGGCGATCCTCGGTGACGAGGTCCTGGCCGGCGACGGGCAGGCCCTTAGGGACCTGCTTGAAGATGAAGGACTTGTTGGGAGTAGGCGCCATTTCGGATATGTGTATGTTGAATTGTCTAAGTGACGGGTATGTAGAAAAGGGAACTTGTAGTGTAGAGGAGATATATGCAAGAGATGTGAGTGATTCTTCCAAAATTCAGCTGGAGAGTATGGGCTTCTCTTTGAGTTAGATATATCGCTGAGACCTGCTCCATATCATGACGAATCCCGTCAAAGGGTCCATCGGGCCCGCGCCGGGTCCGACCTTGTGGTCCGCTTGGAATGGTTCAATGTTCAGCTCTCCTCCACGCTCCTCGCAAACACGGGGCGACGGAAGGCATTGGAAACGGCAACGTCATGATGGAAGAACTGCCAGGCGGGGCATCCACTTTGCTTGTTCGACCGGTGGAGATTCCTCAATAACCGGGGGTTCACCGGCATTGGCCATGCCCATCAAGTCGTGTTTTGTGAGGTGGTTCGCGCAAAGAGGATAGCGGAATTGTTCAACGGGACTTGGCCGCTCGTTGCCCCCACGGACCCTTTCTTCTGATCTGTCAGCAGCAGCACTTTAAGATAGGCGCTAGATTTTTTTCTTCCTTTCCATTTGCCCCTCCATCTTTTTTGGTGAAAGATGCCGCGGTTCATGGCGGGGCATATCCCGCTTTGAGAGACGGAAACACATACTAGATTTCGCTTGGGTAGGCGGTGTCTCTGAGAGATCCAATCAAGCTCATCGATACCACCATGAAGGTCATTCGAGACCAGGGGCTCCTCGATTCTCTGATCTGCGGTCAAGATCGCTTCGTCAATCGTAGGAGTTGATTTGCACAGCTCCAGCCACTGTTGTTTGGTGAGGCTGCCATGCCGTACTTGGCTGTTTCTTTCTCTACCGTTCGAGGAACTGACGATTCACTGCGATTCAACGGGATGGTCTCGGCCCCAGGGAACTCGAGTCAGGGTGAGGCCCATCGCTGACTAGTCTTGACCCAATCTTGCTTGAAGTCGCCTCTCCATTCTCTCCAAAACGTGCCACAGAAAATCTCTACCCCGTACCAATGAAGCAATGATGACAAAGCACAAGCTCAATGCCGTTATTGTCCTGGCGCTCGACCGCCCGGAGCTGGCTGCCCCTTTCGGTGGAGGAGGGCCCCGAAAAAATAAGAACAGCGCAGAAAACTTCGGCAGTCGCCTGAGCCGTGCCGGTTGCCAGGTCCGCGGGGCGGACGGGCGGCCGAGGCTTGGTACGGTGCTGCCAACTGGGCATTTCGTAAATTCGTACAATCGTAGGTATCCGCAGCGGAGTCTGGACCACGTCTGTTGGGTGACAGGAGCCGAGGTTCGTTTCGCACTTTGTTGATGGATAGCAACGGGATTCTGGCGAGGAAAACGGGGTCCGGGGCAACTGTTGGCTTGTTGCTATGTTCGGTTGAATGATTGCCCCAGTGTCAAGCAGCTTCGACCCAGCTTTCTCTTCATGATGGGATTTCTGATTTCAAAGCCAAATCTCCGCCTGAATTCCGCTCCTGCCTCGTACTCGAACGGGAGATCCTTCCTTCTGCATCGTCGATCATCCACTGATGGTTCTCGAAGTCTTGAAATCTCCGATGCCCCTCAAAGACCAAAGTGTCGGCGGTAAAGCTGGCCAGGGTCCTCCCTTGATCTATAGGCAGCTAAGCATCGGTGACGGGATGCAAGTGTTTTGCTAACATCCTCGCGTAGCCTCGGACTGTCGCCGCTTCTCGCACTTCGCGTTCCTCAGGTGTGGTATCCGCTGTAATCGTAATTAGTTTGACGCCCTCGCGGCTATTGTCAACCCAGAACTCCTCGTAGCCTGTCGCCTCAAAGCCCATCTTCTCAAAGCATCGTCGTCCTTCTGGTGTCGCTGTGAGTGCTATCAAAGTGTCAGATCACACCGATATCCGCCTCCCGAACGAATGAATGCCAATCGCAAGTGCAATGCCAACATGGGCAGCCACCACGAATCACTTACCTGAATAGCCGATGATCGACCATCCCTTCCTCTCTGCAGCAGCTACGACAGCCCGCATCGAAATATCGGCGAATCCTCGCACCTTGCCCTGCGCCGCAGGCACATCGAACCTCTCGACGTGAAAGACATGCAGCCCGACCTCTGAACGCTCATCGCCATCGCGAGGAAACATAGTCCCGGCGTCCAGGTCCACCTCCTTGACCTCTCCCGTCAGCAAATCCTGCCACGCAAGCGCCAGGATTGGGAGTGCAATGACGGCGCCAACAAGTGTCTGGGCATCGCTGCTCTCGCCGGCACCGGCAGGGAGGTAGAAACAAGTGGCCATCTCGGGCGCCGCCGCCGTCCAGCTCCGGAGGCGGTCCCAGGTCAGCGGCGCGGGGTACATGTCTTGGTCGGATGCGAAGATGCCCTTGAGGACTTCGTCGGTCATTGGACCTTGTTCCAGAGCTGGCGCTGACGCTGACATGTCGGCGACCTCGGTATTGGCTACGATAGGAGCTATGATAGGATGAAGTCGAGGTGGGTTCGTGGCTGTTGGGTGTGGAAATGTCAAGATTTCAATGCTGAAGTTGGTATCTTCGCTGTTGGGCAGCAGTTCCTTCCTGTTGCAGGCTGTCCTGACGGGAAGGTCAATGTTGGGCTGGCGCACTGGGAAGGCGCTGAAGAAGCTGCGCTGCAGGTGTCCCCCACCCCACGTCTCCTGTAACATGGAAGCTGGCACGGCTGGGTAGTACAAACGAAACCTCAGCTGGCAGAACTTGAGCATCTCGGTCTTGGCTAGGCAATTGATGAATACTAAGTTAGACCATCTATTCGCATCGAATGTTCGAATGAGGACATCAAATGATTTTCAGAATTGCCTCGTCATTGAAACTTGCAGATGCTGGTCTTCCCCCTCGTAGGTGAGTGCTAAACTCTAGAATTCTTAGAGCACATTTCACTTACACCATCCATGATGGAGGGGCTAGAATGAGTTCTCTCCCAAGGCACAAATCACAGTCGCGACCACAACGTCACAATCCTGGTATCGCTATAGAGTGACTTCTCCCGGGACATTCCCTTTATTCCTGATCCGTGTTATCGTGACACATCGTTATCCCCATGTACTCCAAGTCTTGTGCACATCCATACCACTTCCTTGTATTGCCAGCTTTTTGTTGTACCACCGTGATAAACTCAGAAACCAGGGCCTTATGTGATGCCTTCTTCGAAACACAAGAGAGAGCCAACGCCTCAACAGCGTCGCTAGACTCAGAGCATGTCAGAGTACTTAGGGCCGCGAGATATCCAGCGGATCTCACCAGTGACAGGGTCCATGATGCACATGAAATGAGTCGCTTCGTTGGTGGTAGGATAAGTAGCGACCCATTCGCGGAGCTTGACCTCATCAATGCCAGGGATCTCGCCGGTTTTGCTAGCCTCGGCATCAAGCTCAAGATCCGTGCAGCAACTATTCTGCTTGGCCCAGGCGATGTCAGTTCCGTTAGAGATAGCTCGGATATGTTCAATCCACTTCTCGTGGAAGGCGTTCTGACGCTCTCCAGACTCCTCGATCCAGGCCTCATATTTCATGAGCTTTGCCTGGATAGGTTCGGCGCCGTGGCGAACAGCCAAACGGCCACAGCAGCGTCGGTGGTCAGGATCGTGGTTGCACTGGATCTGGAAGAGATTGCTCGTTGTGGTCTTGCCGTCGTGGAGGTCCTTGAGGATGTTGACAACCTGTTTTCCATCGCAAAGGGTCAGATAGCAGGGGGAAGCGTTGAAAGAGGCAATCTTCTTGGCGATGGAGGTGATGGAAATTGGCTTCTCGCTGTCTTCAAGGGAGTTGGTGACCTTGGTATCATAGGCCTTTGCATTCTTCGTGGGGATATTCTCATTGAGGATAATACGGCGAAGCATGGAAGGGACAGACTCGCGCAAGCCAAAAAGGACCGCAAGTTGGTGCTTGAGAAGGCAGCCATGACCACACTCATGACCTGGGCGGAAGTTGAGAGAGACTGATAGGCCCTTTCTGAGATAAGTGTTAGCTTATGTCGGCCTCTGATGGAAAGAAAAAAGATAGCCTACCGGACACCAGTCAGCATGCCGACAAAGCCAGCATAGGTGACTGATCTGGCAATCACCTCATTCGAGCCATTGCTTGTATTGACATACTCAATAATGACAAGTATATCACGTAGGACATCCATGCCCCACTGGATTGTCAGTGCCCGATATTCCTTGGGGGAAAGGGGAGAGGACCATACCTCAAGAGTGCGAAAGTGCAGCAAACGGTCAGGACCTCCGTCATCAGCGTGGTTCTTGGAGTCACCCCTGACCAAGGCAGCTCCAGAAGTGCAGCCAAGCATCAGGTCAAGGAAGGTATTGAGGGCCATGAGCCGATGAGTGGGGATGCCAGCAACCTCAGCAATTGACTTGATCTCCTTGGTCTGCTCAGGGTCAAAGACCTTGCGGAGGGTTAACCTAGATGTGAACTTGGCAAAGCTAGACAAGGCGCCCGGAGCAAAGATCGCCTCAATTACCTCATCAAAGAGGGGGCTCACACTTCTTATCTTAGGAGCAAAATCCTTGGCGAGCTCGACGTAGCGCTCTTCAGAAGGCTGAGCCATGTCGATCTTGTAAATTGGAATATCATCGGGTTCAGGAGTGAGCATGATCCGGAAGCAAGTGGAGTGCTCATGAGGCTGGCTCTGCAGCACATGGAGGGGGTCAGAAGCAACTGCCATCTTAGGGGTGTTGACCAGCGATTGGGATGGACAATGAGATGTCCTGAATGTGTCAGATTATTCCGGGTAGCATGAAACGAAGATATGGAATGAGACCTTACTGTGATGACGATGATGTGAATCACTGATTGGAGCTGGAGTCTTGTCGCTTGTGTCGATGCTGGTATCGATGAAGAAGGTGAAGTTGATGATATAAAAGTAGCGACTAAAGAGAAAACCAAAAGGGCCCTTATTACACGACACCAATACTGAAAGCTGTGTAGAAGGATATCTTGATGTTTGGGTAGGGTGCAGTATGAAGATGTGGTAGAAAGGTGTGGTGGAGGGAAAAGATGAGGGGCCCAGGCGGGTGGTGAGATTCAAATCCAAGTAGAGGCAGGTTTTGGGCGATTGCAGGAAGGCGCATCAGAGAGCCGATTTGTTCGGCGTGCCTTCCAGATGCAGCTGGCTTTCAAGTTCGTGATGAGAAAGGCAGGAGCGACTAGGTCGGCTTCGGCCAGTTGCTTCCTTCCCAATCAGGAAAAAGAAAGGAGGCATAGTAGCGGAGTATTTCACCGGTGAGCATCTTAAGCTGAGAAAGAGCGGACGTGTAAGATCCATACGCCTCTGTATGATTGGGAACTACCAGTTTGAGGACCCGGAGTGGAGGATGTCATAGTTTCAGGGGTCAAGATGACGGTCAAGCTAGAAAGAGACACGAGATAATCCTCGGACTTCGGTCATCAGGCGACATTACTAAAGGCTTGATGGTGCTTTCTGAGGCTGCTATCAGTACACATTTTGCCCAATCCGAAGCATTGACATAAGGTTGAAAGAAGTAAGTCCTGAGTTTATGAATATTAAGTGTAACTACGAGCGAATTCTAGTCTACCTCGCCCTTCGTCCAAATTATGTATAGTGAAATGGTCCTCTTATACGGACCCGACGTATGCGGCGCCAGCATACACATGCTTTCGCGCCCTTTACTCTATAGCAGCAATCTAATCGCGCCGTCTATCTCACCTCTCTCTCCATCGTCACACCCATACTACCCTTGGGTCGAAGGGTGAAGTTAGGGTTCGCAAGTTCTACACCACCATTATATCCGGGACGCGGTGAGAACTTGAAGTTGCGCACCAGAGCAAAAATGACGCTCTTCACATTCAACAACGCCATGTTCTTAGCGATACAGCCAGCGGGCCCCTGGAGGAACGACTCCATGGCGTATGAGTCCTTAGAAGCGCGGCCATCGGACCAGCGGTCGGGGTCGAAGATGTCGGCGGTCTCTCCCCATACGAGGGGGTTGAAATGTGCTACGGCCGGGCAGAGCGTCACTTGGGTGCCTTTGGGGACGAAGATTCCACAGACTGTGACGTCTTCTGCTGCTTCGCGAGGGAGAAAGATACCTGTTCATGTATGTTGTCAGCATATCGAACTTGAGTGAAGTAGTTTCAATTAGGCTTACCCGGGGAATAGAAGCGCAGCATCTCCTTGAGGAAGTTGTTGACGTAGACCAAGTGTTCAGTCTCCTCGTAGGAAGGATTCCAGTCTCTAGGCTTCCCGACACAGAGACTGAGGACTTCTTGCTTCAGGCGCTCTTGTACCTCGGGCTCTGTGGCAAGGATATGCACAATCCACATGGTGATAGATCCAGTGGTTTCGTGGCCTATGATACAGGGTCAGCATATGTTTTTTGGTTGTTCCTGTTATTGTCATTCATACCTCCAGCGATGAAGTTCAGCATCTGAAGAACATGAATTAGCAAAGATCGGAATTTTGATGTTTCAGGGGGGACTTACGTATTCCAACAGCTTCAGGTCAGTCCAGTTCGTCTGAGTAGCGTCGAATTGACAGTCATCCAAAATGAAGGTCAGGATATCGCGGTGCTCGGTCGTCTTCTCGTTGAGACCAAGCTTCTTCTCAGCAATCATCTCGGCACGGCGATTCTCAACGCAGGTAAGGAGCATAGTCCGAATAAGAGCAACATCCTTGAGCCATCTCTTGTTGCTAGGGAGAGGAAGCCAAGAGCGGACTGGAACATGACCATCGATGAACGTGAGGATGTGACCGGAGGAAGGCTGACGAATGATGCGCTCATACACGTCGTAGAAGTGAGCCTCAGGGATGGAGATGCCGTCGAGATCGCAGCCAATCGAGCCAATGACAAATACATCAAGGGTGGCTTTTCTAATGTAGGGCTCGACTTGAGGCGGTAGTCAGTATTAGGTAATGTCAAGTGAAGTAAGGAGGCGTGATATACCATTGACAAGCTTAACGTCGTCTCCGCCCATGTCTCGGAAGATCGCCTCGCACATTTGATTAGCCTTGAGCTGGAAGACTGGCAGCATCTTCCGGGTATTCTGGTTCGAAAAGGCACCTGTGTAGCAATGTGAGTAAAAGTGAACAAAGAAAGAAACGTCTTTGGAGAAAGAAACTCACGATTCAGCTGGGTTCGCTGCTTCTTTCTCTCCTCACCCTCTGAGAACATGAGTCCATGTCCAGTGATGGGTGAGAACATGCGAGCTGCCAACTGTGACTTTCGGAACGAGAATGCCTTGGTCTGTTGGACCTCCTTGAAAGCTGCCAAATTGTTGACCATGAGAGTCTCAGCATTGAGCATGGACAAGTACCGCACAAATGGCGCTTCTGGCCATTGCTTTGTCCAAGAGATGAAAATATCTGCTGGACCTGGGGTTCTGATCTGGTTGAGCATCTGACCGATCAGGAAATGACCACCCTAAAGTGATGAGGTGTTAGCCATTGTCCAGTATCTTAAAATTCGTAATTGGTTGTATCGGTCCTTCCGTTAGATCGATGAGAAAGGTTGATCGTTCTTACCTTTGGTCCAGGAAGGTGTCGTAGCGGTGAGAGAAAGAAAGGATAAAGGAATACATTATATCCTAGGAGAACAGCACACTGCAAGATGAATGAAGCCAAGAGGATCTTGAATCCAACTAAAAGATCCAGGTACAAGAATCTGATGCCAATAATTGCAAGTAGGAGCGATATGCCAGCGCAGAGCTTTAGAGCCATGGTCTGAGGGTAAGGGTTGAGAACGATGGTGGCGAAACGTTCAAGTAAGAAAGAGATATTAATGAGGTGATTAACGGTGAATCAGGGTAAATGTAATAAGGATTCAGTGCCAGAGTTCCGAGGGAACAATGGTCGGGATAGGTAGAAAGGGAGGCGGTTGGTGGAGAGGCGAAGTGGGTGGAAAGATGAAAAGGTGAAGTCGGGAGGTGGGAAGTCGAAGTGAGTCTTTTTGTAAACGTCGAGAATCCTTCAAAGATCGGACGACACTCCTTGAGCAGGAGCGGATGCCCATCTTTAAGGAAAGAACGACATGTCCCGCAAAACGGAAAAGCAAGCTATTGTCGATAGTCCTCCTTTCAACTTTACCTGCATTTTCTACCGGGCCTTTGACCCGCCAAACATATCACCTAAAATGGACTTCTTCCTAGACCGAATATGCAGCTTCGATGCTTACCCCCTAAAGCCATCACAATCCTTCGCCAGGGATTTCAAGCCATGTCCGGACCTACGGTATCGAAGACAGACAGGCAAACAATTCATGTTACCACACAAGTCAAAACGCCACCAAATGCAACTCCCAACAATGTCGACAGGATGACCCCGGCCGGCATCTGCACTTCTTTGATCACAAGACAACGATAATTCAAGTCTCGTTGTAATACAGAAAACAAGCCACTGGATCTGTATGTCCGGAGAGACACGAGTGTTGTTTCGCTCCAGGGCTCTTTACATCCTGGGTAGAGGCCTGGCGTTGATGAGGGGGGGGTGTAAGAGGAGGATCTCGAAAGTGAGACTGATCCTTGCTCCCGCATGGCTGACGCCCACGCTAGAAGAGCCGATCCGCAAACCTCCCACGAGAAGGTAAGCAACTGGCGACATCTAGTGCAAGGGGGGTCAAGAGAAGCATGTGCGCCAAGAAGGCAAACAATCTCTCCTTTCACAACTACCTCGACAGCAAGAGAATTCGGCTGACCATTGACGTCTTGAAAAATGAGGGGTTGAAGAGGGCATCGTGAAAGCAACAGCCAACGGCTGCTGAAAAGCATCGCCTCTGCAAGAAAGGGAAGGCCATATGGCATACAATGTGTGCCGGCCACGGCGGGTGCTGCCGCGACGTTACACGAGTCCCGGATCTTTGGAACATGCCCCCCCTCTTGCAGCAGCTCGCTCCCCAGGTCGAATGAGACACCAGAGATTGCGTCTGCCTGCAGAGACAGTTGGAATCAAGACTTGCTGATTCGTCGCATGCCAACTTTCAAAAGCCCCGACGATCCAACCAACATGCGGCAAAAAGAGGTAAAAGGGAGAAACTATTGATGCCGGCGTAACAAGTTGGGAAATCCTTGCGAGCTCGGTGTTCTCTTGGCCTCTTGAATGGTTGGAAACTGGCTCTTGCATGGATATATGTAGCCATACTCTGCTCGCCGAGGGCGAACGCGGGTTCTTACTGATCGAGGCCTGGTCTGCGAGACGGGTATTTGCTGCATCGTCACTTCAAGATGCACACGCAATGCAGGCTCTGTTCAAGATGTGCAATCTCGAGAGGTTCGGAAACTCAACCCAATTATCTCGACTCGCGATTGGTGGATACACGTGCTCTCCGCTCCCTCTTTGTGCGACAATGCAGTTCCTCCACGCAGCGAGGCCTTCTTCCAGGGGCGTGTGTGATTCGGCGTTGCAGATGATGCTTCCTCCCGGCCTTGCTAAGATTGTCTGCTAGATCTGGGTTCTGGATACTGACATATCGCACGCTCATGGGGCCTGGGGTGTTGGTTCCTATGATTCGGTCTCTGATCCGGCGGAGCATCTGCGATCGATCGTACAGAGATCTGCCAGAGGACCCAGAATTACAGCCGTCGTCAATTCCCGAAAATCGCTTACACAAATTGGGTGGCTGAAACTCGGCCAATGGGGACTTGTGTGGTTGACTTCCGCGGCCCTTGTCTGATACCTCATTCCGCCGACGCGGCGCTTCGAGGTAGTGTGGGCTGTTTTTCGGGTGCAGAGCTGAGGCGGGTTGGAGGCGAGTGCGATTGTTTGCTTCTTCGGCGACTGTATTCCTGCCGGGGATCCTTCACTGCCGGGTGAGGAAATTCAGAGGTATGTGATATAATTGAGTCAAGGATGGCGTAGGTTTTGAGAAACTCGTACAAGTCTGTATCAGTGAGTCGTAAGAGGTACTCAAGTATCCTCTTAAGCCAAAGAGAAAAACTAGAGTCGCACGAAAAAAGGGGCAACTCGTCAGAGATGACATGCTGTCTCAACGTCAACTCCTCTTAAGATCGGAGATGTCTCTTACCCAACACTTCCCACCCCCTGTTTCCGCCCCGACGTGATGGCATAGGAGTAGATGCAGAATCGCAGATTGTAATCAGAGATTACTGAACCTGCCGGGGTGAGATGTGACACGAGACACTCTGAGCGTAATCTGGGTCTACCCAGGAGCCGGGCTGCTAGATCGGTCGTGTATGAGTAACTTTCAGTCTCTCTCGAGATGGCTGATCGTCAGACCTGAGCTGTTATTTTTGGGTCAGTAAATTAAGCTCGTTAGACATGAAATGTGTAGACTATCGATCTTGTCCTCGTTAACTCAAATGGGGAAGTTGTACGTATTGGCTTCATCAGGCTTTTGATAATGGGTACAGAGGCTGTGTCTACGGTCTATCAAGAGTACTATGCAACAGCTGAAAGAACACACTACGTAGCCGATCTAGTTTGCTCTGTACAGAAATCATGGCCAACAGCGTTAGTTCAAAATGTTTCAACAAGCAGAAGCCTATTTGCCAAGAACATGACAACCAGAGCCAAGGTTCACCACGTGTGTCGCTTTCTTCGCCGTAAGCTGAAACCAACATCGCCATATCACCCTTCAAAGTCAGAGATTTTTCAATTTCACGCTATGATCTAGCTGGTACTCACAATCGGTACTTTGGCTTCCGTCGTAGTGTCGATACTACGAGTAGCAGACGAAAACAATCAGTCAATAGGGGCAAGTAAGAGCGTTTCGAAAAACCCTAGTACGATCAATTGCCCAAAAGCAGTGTAAATCGTCCAATAGACGACGAGAGTCTTGAGCTGAAAACCGAAGCCCACTTGATCTGTTGTCCGGTTTGATTTCTCTCACATAAGGTAGCTTAGGCAATTCTGGTTGAGCCTGTCATTTACTTGACAACTACTCAACCTCTTGATGGCAGCTAAGGTCTCCCGCAAGTCAACAGGAGTGACGATTGCACGCAAACAGAAACACAGACTTGCGATGGATACTCTCACTTTTGCGACGCTAGACGTGCAACTCTACCGACCAGATTGCTTCCAAACGACTCTTCACTTTGGCAAAAATAAAAAGCAAGCAACTTGCAAGTCGCCTCTCATCCCCAATTTACCCACATTCTTCACTCTTGGGTTCTTCAAGACTGAAGAAAGCGCATCTAAAAGGCTTAACCTCGGCAAATCCGAACAGCCCACCACCAAGCGGCCGAGACATCGGCGGCCGAGCATTATCTCGGATTGCCGATGTTATCCGAGTCAGCACGCCGCCAGCCCTCCGAGCCGAAGCCAGTCGCACCTCCGAGGACGTGCAGGTAGCGGGGCTGCTGATTCGCTGCTGCAGAGTGCAGGTGCCCCACGTAAGAGGCGAGGCTGAGGAAACTCGATGGAGATTGATGCGATTGATGTCGTTTCGTTCGGCGCAAGGCTATGTATACTCCGAGCAACGTCGGTGATAGTGTATGCCTGGTCACAACGCGAAACTGGTTCGAGGGGACACGAGTCGTCGAATGGGAGCGCGGGCATTCGTCATCAATGGATAACGAACTATGTTTGGAATCCGGGGAAGTGTCACCATCAACATATAAAAGAGAGCACGTAGGGCCAGCAGATTTCGGTAAGGGGTTGTTCAAACAACGAAAAAGGAACTCATATGCTTTGCGTGACTCCTATGCTACGTACAACTGGTACAACTACAATCTCCCAGCAAGACCTAGCCTTCCTCCCAGTGTCCAAAACAGAAATCTATTCCTCCGCTTGTTTATGCAATTCGACCGCGTCGGTGGTATCTATCTCCGTCCCAGTCTCGCCTCATTTCGAGTCTATCGCATTGTCGGGGAAAAAAGGTAGGTAAATAGGGGGTCGTTTTGAGGAAGGTGGGAAGCCGCCCGCTGTGGTTGGTTTATCGTATAGCTACAGGGATGGTGGTTTGTGGTTTTGTAGCTATATTTACAAGGTGTCCATCTTGTCGAGGATGGCCTTGGTGAACTGGTGGGTGGTGGCCTCACCGCCCATGTCACGGGTGCGGACCTGGCTGTTGGGTTGTTAGCAGCTATCCTCATTTCTGTCCCAGGAGATACGAAAGAACTTACCCCTCGGCGATGACGCCGTAGATGGCCTGGGAGATGCGGTTGGCATGGTCATCGAGACCAAGGTGACGGAGAAGCATGGCACCGGACAGGATCAAGGCAGTGGGGTTGGCCTGGTCCTTGCCCTTGATGTCGAGACCGACGTGACGGCAACCGGGCTCGAAGACGGCAACGTCACGGCCCATGTTGCAGCCGGGAACGATACCAGCACCACCGACGAGGGCAGCGCCAATGTTGGACAGAATGCCACCGTACAGGTTAGGCATGACCATGACGTCGAACTGCTGGGGCTTGCTGACAGCCTGCATGGAGGCGTTGTCGACAATCATGTCGTTGACCTCGAGGGTAGGGTAGTCGTTGGCGACGCGGTGGAAGGTGGAGCGGAAAAGACCGTCGGCCAACTTCATGATGTTGGCCTTGTGGATGCAAGTGACCTTCTTGCGGTTGTTGGCCAGGGCGAAATTGAAGGCGAACTTGGCGATGCGCTCAGACTTGGCGCGAGTGATGATCTTGAGGGACTCGACGACACCGGGAACGGACTGGTGCTCGAGGCCAGAGTACTCACCCTCGGTGTTCTCACGGATGATGGCGAGATCGACACCCTCGTGGCGGGTCTGGTAGCCGGGGATGTTCTTGATGAGGGAGATGGAGGCGTAGATGTCGAGCTCCTGGCGCATGGCGACGTTGAAAGACTGGTGGCCGGAGCGCTCAATGGGGGTGTGCAGGATACCCTTGAGGCCGAGCTTGTTGCGGCGAAGGGAGGCGACGGACTCGCGGAAGAGATCCTCGGTCTTCTCGGGGGTGGTGGTGTTGAGACCAGAGACCTCGACCTGCTCCCACTCAATGGGGACGTTGTCGGCCTTGAAGATGGTCTTGACGCTCTCGGCGACCTCCGCACCGATACCGTCACCAGGGATCAACGTGACCGTGTACTTGCCGCCAAACTTGGTGGGCTTGAAGATGTCAGAGCCGACCGTGGCGTAGGCGCGCGCGGGCTGCGCGGTGCGCAGAATCTGCGTGGAGGAGAACTGTTAGCCATTTGTCCGTGGGTAATCGTGGCATATCTGGCTCCATGTGTGGCCATCTGCTAGTGGCCGTGTATACTGTGTGCCTGCCCATGTGTCTGCTTCTCGCGTATTCCTTTTATATTCCTTCATCCAAATCGCCATAGTCGTGTTGTCTGCGTTATCTGCTGGGTCACAATTTGGTATGTTGTTGTTTCTCCCCCTCTTACATCGCAGCCTTCCCTCTGCGATCACGATGCATAGACACACCAAGAAAAAAAACCACGTCGCGGGTGGCACAGCAGGAAAGGGACTCAATTGGAAGTTGGCAGAGAGGCAACGTACCTGCGCAGTGCGGGCGGATCCTCGGGAAAGCATCGTGACGGTCGTGGGTGCCTCGTGAGGGTATTCGCGGAGCAATAGATGTTGTTCGGGATCGGAGGAGTTGGAGAGTGGAAGAATTCAGAAAAAAGAGTGGAATTCGAGAGAGGCAGAGTTGCTGGCTGTCAAATGCCGCAAGAGCAAGGTACCACGGCGACAGACGGGACGGTAACTGGGAACGGTACACGGTCAAAGTACAGACCGAAGGTGGCAGGCACTGAGGCAGGCTTTTTTTTCCTGCTCTTTCTCGGCTCGCGCTGGCCGTCGTTCTTTCCGTCCTCTCTCCAACGCCTTCTCAGGTGGGGCACCCTGGGGATTCCGTAAGTGGCTGGCCTCCAATTCTCTGCCGTTTCCAGCAGTCTGAATGGCTGGAATACAAACCCAGACCCTCTTTATTCTTTTCCGGGCGGTCGGAAGAATGGAGGACGACATCCGCGGGAAAGAGAGACTGCGCTGCTCGCGCCTGCTTCAATGTTCAGCCAGTGCTGTCACTCGGGAAGGGAAGGAACCAAACGTGGGGCACCTTGCTCTTTTCGGGTTTAGCGCCTCTTTTCTCTTTCTTCGCGGTTGAGCCTCGGATCTGGACTCACAGCATCCCACGACGTCACGTGTCTCAAGTCAATTGTCACTGGCTCATCCTCATCTGTAGTTACTGAACTCATCTTGACCTCTCACTGTGTGCTCATGTGAGACCTCATGTATTGATTTGAGGCTTCATCTCATCATTCATCATATGCCTCATACGGGCGTTTTCGGTCAACGTCGGCTATCTGACATTTTCAGTGAGCCGCGCCCGCCCATTCTTTCCGGAGAAATCCCCGCCAGCCCACCTCTGCACTCCTTGTGTGAGACCGCCAAGTCGGTCTTAGACCTCCCTGGCCGTATTTGCGATGCTGCGACTTCATTCGGCCGAGCGCGCGACCTTCACTCACGACAATATGGATGACTGCAGACGAATAACATCAATTGTGATCTCGACAAGAACAATTCGAGCTTGTGATGTGATTCAATTCCGTCGATTTCATAGAAGTTATGTAGCATACGGCCGGCAGACTCACTCAGAGATGGCCAAGACCGTGAAATCGTGGAGGCATCCTCCTCGCAACATCGCAAAGGCTAGCCCAGCCAGCCTCACATTCTCAATGAGTGTAGGACCCATCTAAGGGAAGCGAATATAGCACTTTTCGACAGCTTACCCCATGATCTCGATCCCATTGTAACCAGATGGTTCGATTCCCCATTCGAAACAGTCTGCCCATAATCGGCCTCCCTCGCTCTTACCCAGAGGAGCACCGCCTATGATGGATCTCAGTATCAGCCAATGTGTAGTCTTCGCTATCGCGCGCACAGGGTACTCACAGTTCATATTCTGGATAGACAAGACGCGCTGCTGGCACAACTGCGGGGTAAGTCCGCTCACCTCGTCCTCCACGATCGACTGGACGGTTTTGCCCGCAGGACAAGCAATGGTATCATTCTTCGGCTTGATCCAGAAGTGAATCATGCCGACATCGTACAGCCTGGTCCTGTTTGCCGGATCGTCAACCTGGCGGTTATAACTCGTGAAGTAGTGTCCGTCTTTTCCAAGCTTATACACGTCTTCGACGAACTGAGCGGCCCCCTTCCCTCTGATCGTCGCGATGGCGTTGTCGCAGAAATCTTTGACAATTGCGTTCGTGGGTAGGTATGTCGGCCGTTCGTCCTTGGCATTCCAGCATTCTCCTCTTCCGTGCTCCAGCACCGGTTGTTCTTGGTACAGATACGTGAACTTGGCTATTCCGCAGCCCTCGTAGTTCATGCTGATCTTTTCCTTCATCCAGAACTCCTCGCCGCGGCCTATCGAGTCACCGTCAGAAATGTAGCTCATCTAGGTGACGACCTGGAGCTGTAGTAAGACTTGAAGTAAGCTGATGGGGCCGAATTCACTTACACGGACCCGCGTTGCGCAAAGTGCTAAAGACTTGCACGCAGCTTCCTTCACAATTCCCACCCGTGTCGACCCAATCGAAGGTGACTTTTCTAGCTCTGTCTATTCTCCCCTGGTTACCACCGAAGACACCAGTCCATGGCCCGTCTGCCCAACCCCCTCCCATGTTGTCAATTGTGCCACACATCTTATTGAGTAAACTGCGGCATGTTTGCTTTAGCATGCTCATTCAGCACTGTCAAAAGAGGACGGGATATCTTACGGCCACCAATTATAATAGTAGACTTGCCATTTGTCAGGGCAGGTGATGTTGTAGACGGGTGGGTCATCCAAGTCTGAGAGCGTAAGCTCGTTCATTCCCATCATGCCCGCTCCGCTGTTCTTTTCGACGTAAGCATCGATGTCCTTTTGCGTGAAGGTGTAAGTCTTGATCGGAGCCGCGGGCTTTGCGGTCTCGGGGAGAACAACATCGACAACATTCGTTAGGGATGCCAGGGCGATGCCAAAGACAGCGGCGAACACCCAGAGGAGGCTCACGATGGTAAGCATTGTGGAATGAGGCGGGAAAAGAGCGTAATGAGAAGCGTAATGCCGAGGGTAACGAGAGTGGAAACTTATGGCTGAATAAGGCCTTGGGAATGATGATCTGGCGGATGAGATGAATCTTCGTGGCTGGGAGGCAGAAGGATGGAGGTCGTGAGAAGATTAGTCTTGCCAATGCCCCTTTTATCTTTGGTCGTCTCCTCTCGGAGACCGGATCGATGCTTCAACATTGTCAGCTGTCGTCAATCATCGTGTGTTCAGGAAATATCGTAGCTTACAATCTGTGTGACCACCAAAACGCTTGCCATCATAACGAAGTTCCTCGAGGTGGCGAAAATGAATTACTCCAATCGCGATACCATCTTCTGCCTCTTGAGAGTTCGTGTTACCCTCGAAAGAGAATCCAATAGGGATGTCTGCCTCTCGTTCCGCGCCGTTATAGTGTAACCGCAAACTTGGGCCTCGTCTATAGCCCAAGACATCTCATCTCTTGGTCAGACTCGAGATCGCACAATCGACTCTAATGAGATGGACATCTATGATATCGAAGCGACGTGGAGGCAAACATGCAGTTTTCAGTATTCAGCTGACCTCAACTAGGACAGCCAACACAAAGCCACATCATGAGTTACGGCATGATACTGCCTTATATCCAGAATGCGGGAGCCTACATGAATGCGAAGATCACCCAAGCAAAGCCAGGTCTGGAACAGATGGTCGCTTAGGATTCTCGAGCCGGGCCGTCACAGCTCATGCCTGGAGCCCGACTGGATAAATGCACGATTATCGTCCCAAATCCAAGGTTCCTTCCCGGGTCCCTAAGTAGTGGGATTTCAAGTTCCCGCTCACCTTCCTATGAGATCAAATGGAGCTCAAGGCAGTTGTGAGGGAAGAATCTTCGAAAGAGATGACATTGCCTACATAAAACGTTACAAAAGGCTTACAAAACCAATCTTCCGACGGGATCGTCATACAGCATATAACTAATACCTCCGAAGCCACCGAAACTTAAGGCCCGCTAGGCTGTATTGCGCGAATGAGATGGCAGTGTTGTAGATATGCCAAAGCAGCATGGTCATCGTGATATCAGGCAACCATTTCCCACGATCCCACGTTGGTCTTATGTCGTGATATTCGGTGTTCTGAAGGCGACGAGTCGGAGGAGTTCCATCCTATTTTTCGCTTATCTCTGCGGCTGGGAGGCAAGTGTTCTTAGGCGACCGTAAGAGTGAACCACAGACTTCGAGCAACTATCGTGGCAGTCGCCACGACTTCTCGAAATACAAATGACCTCGACAAAGAGCACGAAAGCATACAGCCGCATCTGTGTATCCTAAATAGGCACTGCGGGAACTATTCAGGGATTCCGATCCAAAATGGGTGGTCGGTTGTGTTTAGGCAACCATCTTCGTCCCGGTTACCGGCAGGAACCCGTCTCGTCACCGCCACACGCTGAAATGCCCGGCCTTTTCTCCGCGGGGCAACACCAAGCCTTCTCTACCGGCAAAGCGAGTCGATAACGTACCACCTGACTGGAACGTTTTTCGTGTACTAATGGTTGATGTGAACTTCCATAGATGGGGCTGTGGAAATTGGACTTTCAAGCGACAGTTGCGGAGGAAACACTCAAAGTACGCTTGCGTTCTACCACATGCCAATGAAATGAAACCATCGAGATCCACTACCAGGTTGGCTCATGAATGAGACGAGATGTAGACGTGCTTAGCACGGCGCCAGCTTGCTGAACACCTAGGTTCCCGGGCCGTACCCAAGGGGAGTCTGCTACACTAGCATCATGATTAACGAAATAGAGGGCAACCTGACATGATAATGCCGGACTCCAGGTTGTGAGTGAATAATGATTTTTGTACTTAGCCTAGAGCTTTTGATGCACGCTGAGTCTTACTGAGTCGTTCATTAAGTTGAACCCGGCAGCTACGAGTTCAGTGGCATCTACCTAAGTAGACAGCTACAAGTGGTCAGATACTGTCAACCTTGGAGTCACGGGGGTCAGGATTGACTCCGACTGGATTCTGTTCTTGGGAAATTGTGTTACTCGAAGTGGTGACCAACCAGGCCAGGAGTCATGATCGTGACTTCTATCCCTTTGGCTGACTCACACAACAAATGCCAAATATTCATCCGGCTTCTCTCGTGTTGACTTTGGACTATAGGCCCTTGCAATGACAGCTGTAACAAAGTAGGAGATCCTATTGACGAATGCTGTGACAAAGTATTTAACCAAGGTATTGGGCAGTTACTCCTCACCGTTGAATCACGTTTTGAGCTAAAGGGGCCTAATCTGTGTTGCAGCAAAAGTCACTGGGCCTCTGTCTGAAGAATGTACTCTAAGTCTAGAGAAGCTACTGACCGATCATTGCAAACTTCTTCCTTGTCCTTGAAGGATATCTAGAAGTAACAGAGTGACACAAAATGCCACAAGAAGTCATTGCATGTATCATCTCTCGTTTATCTGCTCGAGCCTTTATGGGTGAAGAGTTGAGCAGAGTTGATAAAATGGGTGTAAGCGTCTGATAAGTATACCGAAGCATCCTTCTATCGTCTGGCAACTGGGTTACTACCATCGGTGGTTTCTACCGTCCTATTAAAACGTTCGAAGCTGACTGAGCGACTGCCGAAAGGTGTTGATGCCTCACGTTGCTCGCCGAGAAGCCAGGAAAGCCGACGGCGAGGACTTTGACGATTCATTTGAGTGGTTTGACTAAATTCACAGTTCAAATTATGATCTCGCTACAGGGTAAGATAACAACTTACCCTCACATTGGTGGCAATTCATACCACGAGCGATCTCTTCATGATAGACCTCGCCCTAAATCCGGAGCTATTACAAACCTTGCGTGGGGAGTTGGTTCAAGTTCTGAGTGTTGGATCATTGAGAAAAACCGCTTTCTCGAATTTTAAGCTCATGTACAGCGTGATAAAAGAGTCTCAACGTCTGAACTTGCCCGTGTTGTTGTGTGCTAGGTAAATCAAGCTCGGTTCCCTACTCTGGCTGGGAGAACTTGACTAACCTCCAACGCCAGGCAACCTGGCTCCGTCTTGCTACCGCGAACATCACTCTTTCCAACGGAAATGTGATCCGTAAAAGTCAAAAGGTCATTCGTAATAATACCCATATGTGGGGCGAAAATTTGTATCAGAACTCTACCGAATATGATGGCCTACCGATGCTTCAACATGCGGGGGACAGATAACGAGAAATACGCTCATCTCGTCAGTACCAGCATTAAACACCTTGGGTTCGGGCATGACATAAATGCTTGCCCTGGGTGATTCTTGACGGCTTAAATACGACTGGAAGCTATTTGATGGGCACAAGCCTGAGATCACCGGGTTTGGGATGGCTCTACTTCTTGACCTATGTGTGAAAGATCTGGTTCACCGGCGCCAAGAAGAGCTTGATCTTGAATCCCTCGCATCGTATATGTCACGAGCTTGCAAGAGTGGGATATCTTGGGGGATGCTCAATGATTGGATGTATGTGGCACATTTTTGTGTAAGGTATTGCTAGTCAAGCCAGTCGACCGTTTACATTGTGTATGGTTGACGGTCACTTTTAGGTACTTCAGCAATGAATTCTGGTTCCATAATGGGCCCCGGTCCAATCCTGCATAAACGACTTACAATCTTCACCTGTGCATTTTGGATTACAGGCAGACATGGAGTGGAAAGACTTCTAGGTGCATCAATTGCGGAATGGTACAACGTGTCGAACTGAGCTGGGTGTCCTGGTCTTGCGCATAGTCGATGGCTATTATATTCTTATTATTATGTTACCCTCAAAGCAACATGAAGCATCTAGGTGAGCCTCGAGGGAGCTCCGAATGTCATTTCTATAAGATATACCGCCATGCCATTTGGACAAATATCCAGATTCCTAAACACCTCGGAAAAACAATCACTGCTTCTGCGCAATGATTCTGTAACTCGTCGTCACCAGCCGCATGGTGTCCATCTTGACAAAGGCCTGCCCATCCAGGCAAAGCCGATTGATCAGCGTCTTGAAATGGGGCGGCAGCAGGTGAACCTTGACCAGTCCAAGAATGACCTGGCGCAGACTGCGGAAGTAGACATCAGCTTTGTCGATGAGCGGCGCCTGTAATCCATCTATGCTCGCGTTGTCGGACTTCAAAATGGAGAAACCGGCGTCTGTCAAGGCCTTTTCGAAAGTTTCGGGCGTCGGGGTCCCCACAGCTCCGATCAGCGGCTTTGTCCGCCGCATCAGCTCCGCATGCTCCGGGTTTGTCGCATCGTACGCCGGTAGGCTAACCCAATCCAGCAACGAAATCTTAGCACCAGGCTTGAGGACGCGGCGCAGCTCGCTGAATAGTTTCGGGAGGTCTTTGCATAGGCTGAGTGCCTGGATCTGGTAGAATGCGTCAAAGGAGTTGTCCTCGAACGGTAAAGGCAGCTCGTTCATGTCCTGGATTGTGAAGCTGTTTTGCAAGCCCATCTGCGCGGTGAATTCGCTGGCCTGGGCGACCTGGTTAGGGTCGATGTTGAGACCGGTGACCACGGCGCCGGTTACGGCCGCCATGTGGGCCGCGACTCTTCCGCGACCGCATCCGAGGTCTAGAACCTTGTCTCCGGGCTTCAGACCAATGTCCCGGGCGATGGACTCCTCGTACAGCATCTGATTGTCGAGAACGGACGCCTTCTTGTCCATCAGAGGCGGGATGTACATCTTCTCCACATCGCCCAGCGCGCAGAGGTGATTCAAGACTCCATAGTAAGCCTGCAAGCAGTCGCCAACTTTGGCCTTGTAATCTGGGCCGAGCGTCTTGACCATTTGCTCCTCATCTGCCCAGTCGAGGCTGTAAATGACGTAGGACGCCATGAAGTCGTCGACTTGTCTTGGCGTCAAGTCAAGGAGGTACTTGAATGACTTCCAGAACGTCTTGGAACGCTTGGGCGATGCTGTGCGATTAATCTCATGTTTTGCGCTGTTGTTGCCGTTGTCGCTATTGCTGCGGCCGAGATGCAGACCATGCTTCTTCTTCTGAGCGGCGGGCTTTAACGTTGAGACGTCATCTGACGTCTCACTGGGACGGGGGCTCGTATCACCGACGTGAGGTATTGTTGTCGCCGATGGCGGTTGCGCGATCGCTGCCGCTGCTGACATGACTGCCGGTGGAATGATAGATGACGTGCGAGTGGAAGAGATTAAGGGGCTTGTGTTTATATCCGTGGGTGAGAGGTAAGAGAGCCAACGGGAGGAGGGGAGTCGAAAGAGGTAAGAAAACAAGCAAGCTGGGTATCACAGTGTGCACTCAAGAAATGATGGAGAGGCCAAAGGGAACAGGTGATGGGCGAGTCAAAGTCCTTTATACATGGTACTCTCATTTTCTTGACTCGCCTGTTTGGGGTCGATTAATCATCTGTGACCAAAATGGCAAAGCACCCAGTCAAAGAACGAGAAAGATCTGACGAAGCCGCAAACCGGATTGCTTTCTAATCTCTCGTGACGCTGCTCGGGATGGACGGAGGTATGTCCGATGATTCCGACTGGGTCCAACAATCACCAGACCACTCAAAAAGGACGGGAGCTCCAGCGCTGGGACTAGCAGCCAGCCATCATCAGCTAATAACACAAGGGGCAGGAAAAGCAGCGCCTTCGAACGTCCCGAGCACATCAAGATAGAGGGGGGAGAGATGAAAAACCCACGGGGAGCGGACGCAGCGGACGGACTGGACCCCTGGCTTATGCGCTGAGTCACCTCCGGGGCCACTTGATTGTTCGATAAAGAACCTGTCCACCAGGCTCCGGTGCGGCGTGTGTAACTGTAAGGTCCTGCCTGTCCTTGTCTGGACTCTACCGCCTGTAAGAACGTCCGCCCTGCGGTCTACGCCGCCGTTGCATTGAGTTTTACGCTTTTCTCTCTTGCCCTTGCCCATTGGCTCCTCTGTCCCGCTGTTTTTCATTCGTTGCGCGTGTGTGTTCGTAGCATTTCGACGTCATTGTGGCGCTCTCTGCATGGCTTCTAAAATTTTGTTGTTCTCTTTACCGGCTTACTCCCGGTGGATTACTATCAAAGCCCAAATTCCCCCCATTTGGCCCCATTTTTAAGACCACTTTATTAAGCACACCCGGCATGGCACGCGGATCCCGCGTTCGTCGCGATAGGGCTGATGTGGCTGGAGCTGTGTGGTTAAAGCGGACATGAAGCGCCGGCGAAAGGGCGAGGGCGCCGGTGGTCATGGCGGCCGCTGGTGTTTCGCCATGTGTGGCTCAGCTATTGCTCCAAAGTGTGGTTACGTCGTGGACTCATCACCAGCGGAGAGATGTGATGAATGGATGGATTGTCAATAATACGATGAAACCACTTCATTGGACCAGAGAGAACTGTAATTTGGATCAGGATCGCTTAAGCTTCTCCTTGCCATTCTTTGCCACACTCTACCATCCGACCGTCGTCACTCTTGTCTTTTTAAACTACACATGGCCTCAGCTTGGCATCGGGCACTGCCTTGCTCCCATGAGCCGCAATCCGGCCTGGACCGGTCCGCATATTGCTGCAGCCCATAAGATTATTCACAGCATGCATTGTTCTTTCTAGGGCCTGGCTCAACCCATCTGTTCGATCATCAGACGTTCGAGGTAGACTTGCTAGGGTCTTTGGCGGCGGCCTCTTCATTTCATGTGGTCATACGTACCAGAAATGGCGCTGCCTGTCTCAACGATAATTGCTGGAGTCCAAGCTCAAAGTCAACTCAACTCATCGCCTTTTAAGATCGGTTCAGGTACCCAATAATGGCTATCGACGGTTCTGAACTACGGGTCGCCACTTGACTGCGTTATCTGACCTTAATTGTGGGTAGTCGTTCACACGGTTGGTGCAAGGATATACAAACAAGATATTCGATCAAGGACTAACGGCCGATTTTTTATTTGAGAACCCATTCAGCGTGCTGGAGTTACAATAAGGCACCTCAGTCAAGCAGAATATAGCGCGTCGCCTTTGGCCTATCATGCCTCGATACAACACTTGAATCAATAAGTTAAAGCACCCACTTATGGGCACCCCCCCCCTTTTGGGCACCCCAACGAAACATGGTCTTAAAACATCACCACCAACCACAATCAATTAATTAACTACCTTCCACTGCTACAATAATACAATCACTATTCCCACTAGGTGTCTCGACCCCTGCGAGTTGATTGGGACTAACTAGACGGTCGCCCGAATCCTCTTAAGCCCTCTATATGTTCCAGATACTCGCGAACTTAGTATTTAGGTCTATTTATACAGTCTTCTTTTTCCTAGGCCTTATACGCTCGATTTTTACCTCGAGAACTCAAACTTGGTACCGAGATGTAGCTAAGTAGTAGGCCTGCTCGCCGAAAGCCTTTTTT